>JAADVO010000817.1:0-14669 GCA_023335655.1 Globisporangium spiculum | reverse complement strand
TGAAACGTAGTATCACTCGCAACTCAGCAACAGCGACTGCTTTGCCTTTACCTTTGCTGTCGCTGAGTTTTTTTCTCGTCATCTCGGTCACGAATTTTGCAATGTCCGAACAAACAATGAACACGACGGATTCAACCACCTGCGCACCTTCGAAGTGTCCGTGGACGCGGACGTGTGCGCGCTCGCGAACGCAGCCATCGAGAAGGCTGTGCCGGCGACCTGGCACTGAAGGCCAAGACGATCGTTGCGATCGACCCAAGCATGAGCAACCTGTTGTACTGTGTTGACGGAGACACCAAGGATCAGACAAAGTTCTGCTACACTCGGGACACACGCCGCAGAGAGACGAAGGTGAAGAAGTGCCGGGACTACGTATAGGAACGTGAGCAGGAGGTGATCGACGGCAAGCGCATCGTCGAATGGGAGGCGGAGCTAAGCGCCTACAACAGGAACACGACCGACTTCGAGCGCTTCAAAACCTACGTAGAGAAAAAGAACGAGATGAACAGGCGTCTGAGCCGAGTATACAACGAGTACATCTTCCGGAAGCTGAAGCTGGGCGGCTACATGCGTCGCCAGATAACGGAAGCTCGGCTCCTGAAGCGATTCGAGGAGCTGGTCGAAAGCGGAGCAGACACGATTGTCGCGATCAGGGATTGGAGCCAGAGGCAGCACCGCAGGTTCAATGAGCCCGTCAATGGCAAGGGCTTTAGGACGATGTTTATGTTTCGGAAGGCGGGCTACGACGTGTACTTGGTCGATGAGTTCCGTAGCAGCAGCAGATGCAGATGCAGCGCGTGTGAACAGGGCGAGCGCGAGACGTTCCGGAAATGCGAGAATCCTCGACCGTACAGGAGCGGCAGCATCTTGCGTTACGGGCTGGTCAGGTGTATGACTTGTTCTAGCCTGTGGGACCGAGATACGAACGCCACGTCGAATGTCTAGAAGGCGGCGACGAGCGCGATCCGAGGCGAGGGTCGCTCCGCGTACCTTCAACGGGTGTCAGTAGGGCTCTGTCGGTTATCACACCCACAATTGACAGTTGGTTGGTCCAATTGATTGTTAACCACACACACAGTTTGCACATCCACCACCAGGTTTAACATTCGGGGGATACGAGACAAGCCACCAGTGGCGCATTTTGAACGCTATTGAAGCGAACGAGTGAATACGTGAAAAGTACCACACCTTCTCAGCCACTCGATCGTAGCCTCACCCAAAAGTTGCCCAACCAAGCAAAAACTCACTCTGGTGCTTGGAAACTCGAATTCGTTTTGTTGTTGCAGTAGTTCTATCCAATAGAATATTCACTGAACACGTGGTTGAAGAAGGCGCTGAGAAATGATGGAGCCAGACAGGGTTCAAATCGAAGAGGAGCAATGAACATCAAGATGTTCGCCTGCAACAAAATACATTTTATTACAGCTAACAAAAAACACTTTCTAATTCTGGACTGCCTGGCATCTGGCCTCCAGACGGTGGGAATATCCTCCACCAGTTTTCATACACAGCTCCAATTTGAGCTGTGGTAGGTGCTTGTGAAGTTTGCTTTTACACACAAAAACAATATTTGCATTGTACGAGAGAACGGTAGAGAACCAATTGATAGATGGATGCATTTTCATAGATTAGATAGATAGAGTTTTATAGAAAATGGTGGTGGAAATCGGCTTCGTCTTCACGAACCAATTTCCAAAGTCACTGGTAGGGATAGCTGGTGTGATGTGAGTGAACGAGACACCCGACCAGTCGTGACTTGGGAGTCCTTTGTCTCGGTCGCTATTTGAACTTCATCTCATTGTCCATGACGTGACTGCCGTTGCCGCGCGCCTTGAGGCGCTTGACCGCGATGATGAGGCAGATGGTGACCGGGATGAGGAAGATGCCCGCAAGGAAGAGCATGAGCGAGATCATCGTGAACGCCGGCATGAGGTCCCCACAGAGCGCGCTGTAGATCCCCAGGTAGCTGTCTTGAATGAACGTGCAGGTCATCTCCTTCTCAAAGTCGCCCACGTAGCTGAAGAGGCTCTCCTCGAGGTTCTCTTTGATCACGTTCACCTTGTCGTTCAGGTCCTTGGTTTTGTCCTTGAATGTCTGTGTGGACGCCGTGACTGCGTCCATGTTCTGGTGGAGCTGCGTGACGAACGCCACGCCGTCCACTTTCACGGCCGCGAGCGTGCTCGCTTTCTTGTAGAGCTCGCCGACGAACGCCTGAAAGGTGCATGGTGTGGCCGAGTCGCACTCGAACGACAAGCCCGGACCGCCAGCCAAACACGACTGCTCGAAAGCCTTGTAGCGATCGACCATGTATGTGAACCCGTCATTCGTCGTCGCGTGGAGCCCGTCATTCGCGTCCCAAGGGGTCAGGATCGTGGTCTCGACGTAGTTGCCGTCAGCCGGGTTGCACTGCCCGTCGGTCTGCTTGGTATATTTGTTGAGTGCATCCAACCCCTTGTCCAAAGTCGCCTGATCCACCTGGAAGGTCGAGCTGTCCACGCCCTTAATCGTCTGCGCAAACGCGTCGAGGTCGGAAAAGTCGAGCAGCTTGTCCGTGTCAATGTCGTCGGGGAACGGGATGCCGCCGCGCGCAAAGTCGAGCTGGGATGTCAGGTTGAGCGCGTCGATGAGCGACGCGTTCTTGTCGAAGCAGGCGTTCACGATGTCGCCATTTTGGCCGCTTACTACCACGGTCCAGTTCTGGGAGATGATCGCCGTCATCTCGCATGCGTCGCCCAGCACGACGCTGACCGCGAGGAAGATCGAGCTCACGATGAACGTCAGTATGAGCGCGAGGAAGCCGATGAAGTACGCGATGTGGATGATGTTGGCGAGGAATTTGAGCGGTGTGAGCCCAAAGAGGATGCCGAGCAGTCCGAGCGCGACCACAACGAGTGCGAGCGCAAAGAACACGAGCACGCCGGCTTGCTGCGCGGCCTTCTGGCCGTCGTACGTGCCGTACACATCGTCGACGTTTTTGTGCGTGTCGGTGATCATGGTGATGAACGTGTCCAGGTCGCCCACGTGATCGGCCACGCTCGAGCGTACCGTGCCCTTGACCTTGATGAGACTCGTTGTGAGCATGTCGCGCACGTCCTTGAGCTCCGCGACACCCTTACCAGCGTTGTCCTTGATCTGCTGGTTCGCTAAGCCCACCTGATCGCTGATCGTCGTGCACACCGTGCAGGCCACGCAGTACGGATCGCCGGCTGTGACCTTGCACCCGGTCGGCAGCGTGCGATCCGCCGAGTCGTCCTTAAACTTCGTGAGCGCGCCCGTGAGTCCGTCGATGCCGTTGTCGATGAAGCTCGTATCTGCGATCTGCAGTGCGATCTCGTCGGCCGAGTCCACCACTTTGTCGCGGATCTCCTCGAGCGGTGTGCGGATGCGCACGAGCCACGCACCCGTGTCGTTGAGCGTACTCAGCGTCGTGTTGAACGTGTCGTCGACGGCATCAGTCAGGGTCTTTTGGTAGAGCAGCGACACGCCGGCGACCGCAACGACGCCGACCGCGAAGAGCAGGAAGAAGAGCAGCGGCAGGAACTTCTGCATGCATGTATACCCTCCTTCCTTCGGCGAGCGGCTACCGCAGCGGTTGCAGCAACAGCGGCAGATCAGGAAGAAGATCATCGTGAGCAGACTGAGCACCGCGAGGATAATGCCCGGCACGACGAACACCAGCATGCCCTGTCCCCACTTCTTGAGCTCATCCTTGGCGTCGGAGTACGTCATGCTTCCCTCCGCGGGCTGCACGGTCCGGTCCGTGGCGTACACGGGCACGCGGTCCGTGTCCACCGCCGTGTCGATCGTACTCCAGTAGCAATTTGGCTCGACCTCACAGGTGTTTGAGTTCGCGTACTTGGCGACCATGTCGTCGTCGCTCATCGCGGTGATCGTGATACGGATGCAGCCGCCGGTTGAGTTCTTGTACGCCAAGTCGTCCGTCTCGTCGACATAGCGGTTCGATGGGTCGACTCCGGTGCCCGGATTGTCCACTTTGTGTTGGCAGATCATGATCTTGGCTGCCGTGATAAGGTCCTCGTAGAACTTTTCCGAGCCGCCGCGGAGCTGCTTGATCGCGTCGCGCACCGACGCGCCGATCTCCTTGGCCTTCTCGGTCGCGTCATCGATGGTACTGTTGGTCGTCGTACTAGCGAGACGACGGTGAGTCTGCAAGCCTCCATGACTGGCCACCAAGGCGCTCGTGAACTGGGCCTCGCCGTAGTTCGTCGCGTGCGCGTCCGTTGGACCGCGAAGCAGCGACGACGCTTCATCTCCCTGCGACGACGCCACGAGCAGCGCGAGCGCGACGAGAACGAGAGCGAGCTGGAGCTGGAGCACCCCACCCCAGAGCGCGCGCGAGCGAGACCAGAGCCGTGGGGCTCGTGAGCGTATCGCCGCCATCCTTTCCCTGACAAGAGAGAGAGAGAGAAAAGAACCGGTGCTTGAGCTGCTGTTGGGTTTCTTGTCACGCTTGAAGGCCGAAAGACGGTCTTCAAGAGACAGGAAAAGGGGGAATGCGGTCAGGAAGCGAGCGAGTGAGAGAGCAGCGACTCTCCTCCCATCAACACCCCAAAGGAACCCAAGTGAGCGAGAGAGAAAAGTATCTTTGGCTGCAAGAGAACGCTCGGAGGAGGGACTATTCTTACACCTCGCACAGGTATCCAGATTGGTTGACCTTTGTCCGTGAGGCGCTGCTTCTAAAGAACTTCCTTCCTAAGAGACGAGGCCTCTGCTCTTGGGAGCCGCACGTTCGCACATGTAGTAAAAGCGGAAAATAGATGGACGCGGGAACGCCGAAATAAACTGCGTGCACCATGTTCGCCCTATCCATTTATCCCTCCGTTCATCCCTTCGAGGCGCTGAAATGTAGAAACCGACGGCGTGGGCAAGCCAAGGATACCTCGTGACAGCAACGGCGATCTCCGGTGGCTGGCGGCTCGATCTATTTGCATGAGGAGTCAAGCTGGCGCCACCTCATGCTCCTTACCTCATCTTATCGCATTTGCTACTGCGAATCAGAGCTCTTTGTGAACAAAAATGGATCTCTTCATCACGATCGAAGGCTGGTAGAGGATACTGCCACAGTCTGGAGGTCCAAGGCGACTCCAGTGGAGTACCAGTGCGCAGCAGGGTAGGAACGTGAATACACTGGGCTACCAGGCACGCGAATCACTGCAACCTTGGGCCGTGAAACTACGGTAGATTGCAGTACCCGAAGATCGAGACTGTAGAGTCACCTACCACAGTCGCAGACGGACATGAAATGAAAGTGCTGAGATAGGTCTGAGGCATCACCGACAACTATAGTCCCTCTTTGTCTACCGCGAACGCGGCTCGAGCAGTCCCTCTTCTTCTTTTTGTGTTGCTAAAAGCGTACCAGGAGCAGACTGGTGCTTCACAGAGTTGGGTAGTACACGATCGAAGAACTGAAGCAAACAAAAGCAAAAGTAGCAAAGGCTGTCATGATCTTGTTCAAAGCCAGTGTATGTATTCGTTGTAGCCTCACCTAGCCGTACGCATGATGTAGCCCTCGCTCATTATTCGTAACAGATTGCAACCTGTTCACATATCACGGTCTCGCGATAGTACTTGCTCGATGCGTTTGCTTGCGCTGCACTTACTTGGAGATGACGAACTCGTCGAGCACGGCACCCGTCTCGGACGCGACGAACTTCCACGAGAGCGCGGTCGGCGTGGCCTTGAGCTGCGAGACGCCGTAGTTCTTGTCGTCGAACTTGGCGTTCCACGGACTCGTGACACCCTTGTAGTCGTTGTGACCCTCGGAGGAGCCCGAGGCGCCGGAGATCACGTACACTGGCGCCTTCGGGCTCGCGTAGGCCTTGCGGTCGGCCGAGACGCCATCGAGCACGGCCTTGCTGCGCGCGATCGGCAGATGGCGCTCGTACGCGTGCACGTGACCCGAGATCACCATGTCCACCTTGTACTTGATGAAGAGCTCCTCAAACGCCTTCTGCACTGGCAGCGCTTCGTCGTTCGGCACGCCTGATGATTGCGAACGGATCGTATACATGGCGCGGTGCATGCCGACAATGAGCCACGGCGTCGTCACGCGGTTCGCGTCTGCCTTCTTCAGGTCCGCCTCGAGCCACGCGAGCTGGTTACCGAAATTACCGTGCTTGCGCAGCGTGTACGAGTTGGACGGCGCGTCCGTGTAGTCGGTCTCCGAGGAGATCGTCGTGAAGTGCACCGAGGCGTAGTCGAACGAGTACCACATGTTCTTCACACCTTGGCTCTCGGCTGACGGCATCTTGAAGCGCGCGTTGAACGCTGTGTAGTTGCCCAGCTGGTCCTTCTTGGAGCTCGAGATGAGGCACGACGGCGAGTGGCACTCGGCCTCGTGGTTGCCCACGAGCACCATGTACGGCACCTGGCGCATGAGCGCCGTGAGCGAGCTCATCCAGCGGTTGTACGTCTCCTCATAGTAAAAGCCGACAAACTCGCTGACTGTCAGGAAGGCGTTATCTGCGTACGAGATGTCGCCCACGTGGTAGACAAAGTCCACCTTGCCGTTGAGTGCATTCACAAACTTGTTGGATGCCGCGGCGTTCGCGTCGACGCCAAAGTCGCCGTAGATTGCGACCTCGAACGAGTCCTTGCTGCCCGCAGGCTTGGCAGTCATGAACGACGCGACGTCGCTCTGGAAACTCGCGCTCGAGGCGCTGCCGACCTTGTAAAAGTACTTGGAACCTGGCGTGAGCCCCGAGAGCGTCGCGTGGTACGTGAAGAGCGAGTAGGAGCTGTCCGAGTAGTAGCTCTTGGTCTCGATCACGGCGCTCGCGAGGCTGAGACTGGTCTGCGACGTGCCGATCCAGACCTGCGGGTCTGTGACCTTGGTACGCGTGGTCCAGGAGATCGTCATGCCCGTGCCGGAGATAGCGCCAGCGAACGCCAAGTGGGACTGCTGCGGTACCTTGTTCGCGTCGACCGTCGTGGTGATCGCGCGGCACGCCTGCGCGGGCGAGAGGTCGCCAAACTTGTACTGCAAGCTGCAGCTCTTGCTCGGCGCGCACTCGAGCTCCTTGTAGTCGAACGTGCACGTCTGGGCCGAGGTCGTGGAGACAGCGAGCGAACACGCGGCGAGCGCCAGCGATGCCAGCTGGAGGAACTTGAGCTGCATCGTGGAAGGTAGGTGGAACGAGCCTGGGCCTGGGACTGAGAGGTCTAGAGGAGACTTGGGCACTGAAGCGCCGATTGCAAAGTGAGCAGCCCAGAGTGAGGTGAACGTGAACGCGATCGTTGTCGTTCTTGAATCTTCGTATCGGTGGGTGGCTCTTTTCTTGTTTGCTGGTGGTTCAGGCTGACAGCCAGAGCGCAGAGATCGCCCTCGAAGGATGTGTGCTTCAGGCAACGTGTGTATGCACGGCTGATCATTGAACCGGGAGGCTCGAAACTCAGATTGTCCATGACAAATGGCCCACTCTCGTCCAGTTGTTTCCATTCCAGGTTCTCAAGTGCAAGGAATGCTAATTGACGGCTACGTGCTTGTTTGTTCCACGCTGAACGAGAAGGAGATGCTTTTTTCGAGTCAGAAGTGTAAAACCTACCATAATCTCATAAAAACTGTCGAAAGTAGTGCAAAGGTCTTCTTTGCTGGCACTTCATTTCATAGACTATGCTGGTATTCAATTATGTAATTTACGAATTGCCTCCTCACCGAATTCGGCGTGTTTGGGCCAGCTTTAATGTAGTAAATTAATTCATGCTTACGATCATTATGGATTATTATTGCTGGTGGATGATGGTTCTGGACTCTCGCTCGTTAGCTGTCAGCAAGCGGCAGAACCACAACGAGCGATTGTGATGTGAGCCGAGCGAGCGAGCGCCTGGAACCAGATCCACGACGGATGGAACGTGAACGAGGTATCCTCGTGATGGGGACTGCATAATCACGCGCGCAATCGGAGTGCTGGTTGGGCAGCAATAAGCGAACGCGATGCTTCCGCTTCACATGTCGATGACTTTCAAAGCGGGCCATCTGTGAAGAGCTCTCTTGGCTTTGGGGAGGAGCTCTTTTCTGACGAGCACGAGTTCCTTACAAAAAAAGAATTCGATTTGGTTTTTGGCGATTTCACTTTGCCCATGTCGCTCACGCTGACGTTTGAGTGAAGAGCAGGATGTGTGGGTGCCTTGTCCTTGACCGTCATCACCATGATGGCTGGTCACATCCAGCAGGCAACGAGGAGTACCGGGCAAACTCCTTCGGGATCTTGAGTTGAGTTTTTAATCACGATTTGGGGATAACAGGTAGGCAGGGATCTGGTTGAGGATTTGTATTGCGCACTGACCGCAATCACATGAGCCAAAGGAGCAAATTGGCGAACGTGGTGCGATTCTTCTCGGTATTGTACTGCATTAGAGGTGCAGGTCGTCGTGACCTGGGAGGACCTTGAATCTGAGCACACACAGACTGACGAGGCTGATTCTGTGACTGAGTTCTCAATCAATGAAGATATCTCTATTACCTGAACCTGGGCTACAACCCAAAGAAATGCAAGACAAGTCACTTACTCCAGCAGAAACGGAAAGCGGGAGGGCAGTGCTGGTTGACAGTCGTTGGTGGACCACCAGTTTCTGAGGATGGGATATTCCGAAATGGGTTATTATCTAATGACGTATACCATAATGGTATATTTTACGCTTGATTTATTCACTCTTCAAACGATGCCTTTTTTCTGAAGTGCCACTTGTGCTGAACCCATCGCGTTTCTAAACTCTTTTATTCACAACCACCCTATTTAAATCAAACTCAAATGAATGCAATCCTTATTTTATACATTTTTTAGTCTTTGGGTCACATATGGTTCCTTTATAATAAAATGGCCAAACAACTCGTCCTTCATTTCCTATTATTAAAGGTCAAGCTCTTAAAATGCTGCCTTTTGCCTTTCCATTTTCAACTGTGTGTTCTTCACAAGTCTGCATCAAGCAGAACGCAGAGATCGAAGAAGACGACCGACGGCATCATCATGCCGCGCTCTTCTCCTAGTGCTGCTCACGTAGCCATTGCCATCGTGCTGCTCGCATGCGCAGCGCTCGCCTCACCCTCTGCTAGTGTCGCTGCTGCCGATCCCACTACCGCCGCGTCAGTCCCAGTCCTGGACGACGAGCAGTGCTCGTTCGAGCGCAAGACCAAGTCATGCGAGCCGGCCAACTTCTGCTCGTTCCAGTACAAGCTGGGCGACCTGGCGCTCGATCAGGCGTGTCGTGTCGTGCGATCCAAGGTCGCGCGCGTGCCGCAGCAAATCCACTTGGCGTTCGCCGGCTCAAGCGTAGACACGGGCATGGCAATGACGATCTCCTGGAGCACCTACGTCAAGGTAGACGATCCGCAGGTGTGGCTTGGTAGTAAGGAAGATGCGCTCGAGCCTGTGCTCCCCAGTAAGAGCACGACGGTGGAGACAGTGTCGTACTACTCAGACAAGCGCTATTCGCTCTACACGTACCACGCGACGGTTTCGGGGCTCTCGCCAGCGTCCAAGTACTACTACAAGGTCGGCTGCGATGCATGCGGTGGTGATGAAGCCACGACGACAAGCGCGGTTTTTCAGTTAACAACAGCGAAACCCTATAGTGACGAAAATGAGTTTGAACTCCTGATCTACGGTGATCTTGGTGCCGATGCGAACGCCCAGCAGACGTTGAAGTATATCACAACGAGTCTGAAGACACCAGTGGATTTGATCTACCACATTGGAGACATTTCGTACGCGGACAACGATTTCCTGAGTCTCAGTTCGTTCACGGGCTTTTACTACGAAGAGACGTACAACCACTGGATGAACTCGCTGGCATCCGTCATGCAGAGTATCCCATACATGGTGCTCGTGGGCAACCACGAGGCCGAGTGCCACTCACCGCAGTGCTTCTTCTCGGAGAAGAAGCTGGAGGCACTGAGCAACTACTCGGCATTCAACGCGCGCTTCAAGATGCCATCGCGAGAGAGCCGAGGGGTGAAGAACATGTGGTACTCGTTCGAGCACGGCCCCGTGCACTTCACGTCCATTTCGTCCGAGACCGACTATCCCGACGCTCCCCACAATTCGTTCACCAAGGAGAACCGCAACGGCAACTTTGGAGATCAACTGAAATGGCTCGAAGCGGATTTGCAGGCTGCAGATGGCAACCGAGATAAAGTCCCGTGGCTCGTTGTGGGAATGCACCGTCCGATGTACACGCTGAGCTCGTGTGACAAGGATGGGAACCCGAAAGGCTCGACCAAGCCGATCCAGAACGCGTTTGAAAAGCTCTTTCTCAAGTACAAGGTCGACGTGGTCGTCGCGGGCCACGTGCACGCCTACGAGCGCCATTTCCCGATCGCGAACGGCAAGAAAATCGGCGACGGCGTCTCGGAAGATGGCAAGAAGTACGAGTCCCCGAAAGCGCCAGTGTACCTCGTGACCGGCGCAGCGGGCAACTCGGAGGGTCATGAGAAGGTGGGCAACATGACTGCCATCGAGTGGGTCGCAGCGACGGATATCACTCACTACGGCATTTCGTCGCTGAAAGTGACGCGGACCGCGCTGAGCTTCAAGCTCATTGGCACGGGAGACGGCGTCGTGCGCGACGAATTCGTGATCACGAAGAGGTAGAATAGCTAGACTGTGAAAATGAAGGTAACCAGCAGCCCCATGACGCGACGCGAGAAGTAACAAACTGCGCGTGAGAAGCGCGACCCAAAGAGTGTAACGTTACGAAGAACGATGAGAACATAAATACAGCCAAGTTTGCTTTCGCCAGGCAACACTGATGATCGCAGGGAATACCAAAACGAGCTCAAGCGCGTGCTCTTGCTGCTGCTATCAATAGAGCCACAGAAGCTCTCACCTCCAGAGTTAGCAGCTAGCTAGGAGTGCTCGTTACTGTCCCCACAAGCCATTATGTATCACCAACACCAGCAATTTCAGGCGCATCATGGAGCGATAGACCCCGTTGCTGCTCGCCAGAAAGAGGAACAGCGCCGCAAGCAGCAGGCGTACGCGCAGGCACTCGCACAGCAAGTGCAGCAGCGAGAGCTCCAGAAGCAAAGGAGCAAGGCGATTGAGCGGCAGGACACGAGTCACGGACGACCTCAGGGTGGTTATCAGGACCCAAGTGGTGGTGGTGGAAGTGACAAGGGGCTCTTCGACGGATTTGGCGAGAAAGGGAACCAGAACAGGACGAATTTCGCGCGAGGCCAGCGACACCCGCCAGCAACAGCAGCGCCACCTCAATACGACCAGCAGCACCAAGTATCTCCAACTAGGTATGGCAATGCACCAGAGCCTCGCGACCGATTTGAGCATCTGCATCATAACCCCCAGGGCTTCCACCAGCATCAGAACCAACACTTTGGAGGCAATGATTTCAATAACCCAGACTTTGGTTTCCCAGCACACGGTAACCCTCAGCTATTTGCCCAGCCGCAGCAATTGCAGAATCTACCGCCAGCTCCAATGGGTGGGGCAACTGGTTTCAATGACTGGGGAGCTCCGTTGAACCCCCAGCAGCTTGGATTCCTCAACGAGCAGGTCGGACAGCAAGAGCAACAATACTTTCACCAGCAGCAGCAGCACGAAGATCGATTTGCCCAGCATTTCGACCACCAACCACAGCAACAACAGCAAAAGCAACTCCAGTATCAACAGAATCCTCACCACCACGAGCCCCAGGGCCAGCGAGGTCTCAGGTCAGATCCGTCAAGCGGCGGTTTCGGTGGTCCGGGAGGTCCCGTCGGTGGTCTCGGTATTGGTGGAGACGACGACAGTAAAGCTCGCCGCAAGCTCCAGCAACAGCAGGAGATCCAGAACGCACTCCAGAAGCAAGTAGAGGAGAAAAATCGGCAGAAACTCGAGGCGAGGAAGCATCAAGAAGACGAAGACCGGCGTGAGGTCGAGCGCTTTGAAGCCGAGAAGCGACGGCTCAAGCAGGAAGAAGACAAATTCAAGGAGGAGAAACGGCGGAAGGCCGAAGAAGAGCTCGTGCGAGCCCAGCAAGCGGCGCTCGCACTCGTAGACCACCAGAAGAAGGCCCAACAGCAGCAACAACATCACCTCCAGAACCAGCAGCATCTGATTCATCAACAGCAGCAGCAAGAGGAGCAAGCTTCACCGCCAAGAGCGCTCCATAATCATCAGAAACCCAACCAGCCTCCGTTCCAACAGCAGAAACAGAACCAGAGATCGCCAAAGAAGCTCGACCCGTTTGCAAACACTCGCGCTCACTTGTTTGAGGACCCGCCGGCTGCTACTGCTGCTGTACTATCCCCACAGCAACGAGCGATGGTGGCACCTCGCAGTGCTGTTTATGACGAAGAAGAAGAGGAGCACTCGCCAATGCGGTACCCGATGCATCGTCAACCGAATTCAGTTCCAAACTTCCCACACCTCAATGCCCACGAAGCACCAAGGCATAGCAACCATTTAGCGCCTCGCACTGGGCTACCACCATCGCCATTTGTGGATCCGACCGTATTGCTACGCCAATATGACGAAATGAAAGCAGAGCTCATGCACCAGCGCCAGATCGTCGACCAACTCCGCCAGGCACACGTCGAGATCCAGCAACAGCAGCGGTCACTACTGTCACCATCACCTCACAATGCTCCGATTCCGACGCTTTCCGACTTGGAGCAGCTCCGCAATGAGCTGCGGGAAGAGCTGGAGCAGCGCGAGCGTCTGCACCGTCAAGAGCTCGAGAAATTCCGCCGACAACAAGAGCAGATACGAAGTATCAATGTGCCGCAACAGAGCTCACCACAAGGAAGACACTATCATCATCTTCGCCAAGATGATGACGAAGAAGAGGCAATGTCACGCTCTACTTTCCCCATCAATCGCCAACATACCTCGCCGTTCAAAGCTCAAACCAGCCGCTTTGTGCCTAGTGACAGCAACCAGCAGCACTCGCCTCTGAACGCGCCTAGGTGTGGTGCTCCCATGGAAAGATCCATTCACACCACCAGGCAGCAGAGAAGCCAAGTCGACATGAGCCAAGAGCGCGAACTCGGCTCGACTTCATCTCAAGCAGACCTAGACCCCAGCAGCTCCATCAACAAGCAGCAGTATCAGGAAACGAGGGCGCCGTCAGCGCTTGCGTCGCTTCAGTGCGACAGCAAAATGGTGTACTTTGACGGCCAAGTGCGCAGTGAGCACCAACATCCGGAGGTTCCCAATTCGCCGTCAAGAAAGCGACAGGAACCAACGACCACAGCCCTGGATCTTGTCGTCAATCTCGAGGATTCGATGGACCAACTTGTATCGGAAATCGATGTCATCCATAGCAGCGTTGATGTCGGGTCAAAGCAGCGAGCCTCGACCTCAAAAAGCCAGAGTCAGGGTCAGAAGCACGGTAGGAACAACCAAGAAGACAGCGTCAGCAATGTGATTGCTCAGTCAGGTTTCAGCATCAACCGTGTTGATGAGGGTGATGACGACGCGCTTGTGTTCTTCGTTAAGGACTTTCGCAACACAGAGTCTCCCAAACGCTCACAGCCACAAACAGATCTTGGGAGACGCACTAATGCAGATCGAGGTCGCGCCTCAGGTCGCTATTCCTCCTGGATAGATGCGGATGACGATGCCGACGATCTGTCATCGCCGCCTGGCATTCTATCTCGACTGAAGTCTCGGAACAAGTGGCTCCGCGATGTTGAAATCAACGAAGAGAGTGATGACGCTGAGAACGGCGACAAGCTCAGTACTGACGCAAGTCTCACTGGTGAAGAGCTCGAAGCTATTTTCCAGCGCAACGTGCGTCGCCACGAGATTCTCCTTTGTTTCCAACCAGCAAGACCCAGCCGAGACACCACGCGAAGTGCCGCCGATTCTACGAAGAGCAATCAGAGCGAGTCGCGATCGAACGCCCCAGGAGTGCGCTCCATGGCATGGACGCAATTGTACCAGCAGCTGGAAGAGAATGCCGCAGCGACCTCTTTCAACTCATCTTTCAATGGAAGTCACCCTGATGGACCTAGAAGCAGTAGTACCAACAAAAACCACGACACCAACAAGCGCCTGCTGCAACCAGAAGACTCGCTGGTAGCGTCCTCGCGTTGGATGCCCTCTGCGAGATAGGACTGGAAGCCACTACTGTACTCCATCAGAGCTCAATACGGTACTTCTCGAAATTAACTGAAGCATTCTCAACATCGAGGTGGTCCACCATCGGTAGCTTGGAAGTGAACCACGAAGAGCGCTTCGCAAAGTAAATAATACAGTCTGTCCGATATGGACACTTTTTGATAGTTTGATAAAAAACTGTCATTCACCGATGGACCCTATTGGCTGGTGAAGAGGAGAGGCAGAGGCAACAGTTTCATCCGTTTCATCTTGTTTGAAACGTCGTCAACTGGCTCAATCTAGATCGCCCGTCTCAAGGGGTACCTTTCCACGTGAACTGGCTCTCTGGATGCCAGTCACAAAGATTCAGTCTGGGTGCACATCACGTCACGTTAGACGCGAGAAGCTCCATTTGCGTCTGATGTAAGAACACGAGCCAAGTCACCCCATAGTATTCACGGTCAATATGCTCACAAACTCCAAGGTTACCAAAAAGAAATGATCCTTTCTCATTTCTGGTGCTTTATACACACACACACTAAGGACATCAACAAAATCTCCTGATCGGCTTCTGATAGGCTTGGACAGTCACTCCTTTAACAGCAACATCGT
>JAADVO010000816.1:0-14722 GCA_023335655.1 Globisporangium spiculum | reverse complement strand
GTGGGTCTTGAGCACGTCTTCGAAGAGCTCAGGCGTCGCGAGCACCAGCATCTTGGGACGACCGAGTATCTTGACCTGAACGGTGTGACCGCCGGCTTCTTCGCTGAGCTCGCACATGAAGTCATGAAAGTCGCCGCTGCGTTTGAGGAACTGGAGCGTATTGTGGAACAATGGAAGCGTCCCCTTAGGGCGAGGCACGCGTGGGGCGTTCTTCTCAGCGTCGGACTTTGTGAGGCGCGCGTAGCAGCCCAGTGCCGCTTGGGTGCCGAGATACAGAGCTGCCAGCGTTGAGACGAGCCGCGTCCAGTCGCTGCTGGTCGTGTAGGCGAACGCGAGCCACTCGGAGACCATAGCTCAGACAGTCAGTCAGATTGCTGTTGTGGTGGAGACTGGTGGCTTGTGTGCGGGTGGGGAGCGGCTTGTGAAGTGAGCAGGAATGGTTGGAGATTTTCCTTCCACGAGGAAGCTAAAGCGATACAAAAACAAATCAGATATACTTTTGAGAACCCAACCTGTGCTAACGAGGCAGTTGACCTTCATTCAAAGCAACGGCAATTATACTATGTCGATATTTATGTGCTTACGGTGAAAATCAGGAAGTCCAGGTGGTGGAACGGAATGAAATAGAACTCCGATTGTTGAGCGTACTCGAAATCGCTAGAGCGCGTTCGCTCTTTCTGCTGGCAGAACGTTCATCATGAGCGCTCCTTTCACTGGGAGCGACAGCGAGAAGTCATACGTGATTCTATGACCGGGACCAGCTCGAGACGGAACTTGCTTAGCACGCACACGCCAGAGTCACCACTTGAGCCGAGGAAGAGCGCTGCAAGCGCCATGCCCACCTGGATCCAGTCGGTGGTCGCGTAGGCAAGGGTAAGCCGCTTCGAGGTCATGTTCAGTCTGGCAGTTAGTGTGGGATTGGAGGAAACTGGCTTGTGTGAGCGGAGGCGACTTGTGAAGTGAGCTGCCCAACCAACACCGAGCTTTCAACGAAACTCTGGCCCAATCGTCCAGGGCTTTCTCCTCAGTTCGTCTTCGAGGCTTGATGGAAACAAACAGAAATCTCCACTACGGTATCCTTTGCCGTTCTTCATTGGGCAATGCCTTCTCTTTCCATTAAATATTTTTGTGTCAAACTCGCGCGATTTACCGTCAAGTTGGAAGCGGTGCGAAGGCGAAATAAGTGCACCCATCTGGTCTGCAAACCCTCACAGGGAGGTTAGTGGCTCGAAGAAAAACTCGACCAGCTTCAGTAGCGTCGGAGAGACGCCGAGCTGCCATTGATGAGATACATAACCTACCGCCCCACTTTAATAACTTCAGAAGCGACTCGAAGGCGATGGATTGATTGGAGGGGGTTGTTCGCAATATTATTGTATCTCAAGCTAGACATTGCATACATCTTACAGGAAAGTAACCCTGTAACCAAACGGCGAATAAGAGGAAAAAAGCGTTTGGTTACGGGTTACTCCTCTCCGCATTTTCAAAGATGGTGGGGATGAAGGAGCTGGACGAGAAGCTGCACGTGCTGCAGGCCAAGATCGCGGAGGAAGAGCGCGACTGGCGCGAGGAGCAGCGCAAGCTCTACGAGTTCGAGGACAAGTTCCTGCGCGACACCGTGGTGGAGGGCAACATGGTGTTCGGCTGGGGCGAGTCCAAGAGCGCGCCGATCCGCTTCCGCAACGCCGCGCTGCGCAAGAAGAAGCGCGAGCGCCAGGAAGCTGTCGCCGCCGCCGCTGCGTCGTCTACAAACGGCAGCTCTTCGGGTGCTGCTGCTACTGCGACGCCATCAACACCCACGCTCAGTCCGGAAGACCAGCTCAAGATCGATCTGCACCGCTTCGCGTCGTACTCGTCCATGACATCCCCCGCCGAGCCGCTTCACGCCAACCTGCGAGCGCGCGAGCAGCAAATGGCGCTCTCGAAGACCAAGAAAGCCAAGAAATGAATGAACAGAGGTGTGTATCCAAATGGGCTACTACTTCTCCTGCGTATTCATCTATTGGCCACCATAGGCATTTCGGCATTAAGCGGTAACGAATGAATGACAACCACGTTCATCAGCACCTGGCGCTTTTGAAATGCAACTGTACGTGTATTCTGTTTATGTAGATGAAGACATTGCAATTGGCTGTACTTGTATGTATCTGTATGTATCCATGCAACTAAGACTTACTACGTTGAGCTACAGCTCTCTCTCTCTCTCTCTCTCTCTGGACATTCGGTTGGTTCGCCTTCGCTCGCTCGCGTATCAATCACTTTATGAATGTAGCTCTTCGCCCAAGGAATCCGTCTGTCATCGCAATCGCCAATGCTGACTGTCTTCTTTGTGAGGAGAAGAACAGTCCACAAACCACAGCCAAAAGAACGAACGACTGACCGCCACGACATTTACCTAAATGATCGATCCAACTGCAAGCGCCTGCTAGCCGCTGGTCTAACAGGTGAAGAACATGAGCGCTTCGAGACCGAGGAGCACGACGAAACACAGGTAGCTGAACGTCCAGTAGCTGATGCCGATCACGTAGCAGACCGTGCTGATAACTGAGAACGAGATGCTCGTGACCTTGAACGTGAGCGCCCAGATCAGGTAGATGCCGAAAATGTTGCGCAAGATGCCGTTCGCGCCCGCCGCCGTGCCAATGTCCTCCGGGACATCTTCCGTGAAAGCCTTGAGGAAGATGCGGCGCAGCGCCAAGCGGTTCAGGTTGCGGCTCTTCGACGGGTCCGCCACGTACTCTGGGAGGAAACGGATGAGAGCCTTACCCGGGATCGTGATCAAGCGTCCAGGAGGCCAGAGTTCGTACGCGCCAAAAACAACCGCAGGCACAACGTTCTTCTTCGTATCTTCACGCAGGTAGAACGGGCCCTTCTTGAACTCTTGCAGCTAGATAGATTATCATCACAGCAACACGCGAAAAGAGTTAGACTCATTCGATACGGCTTTAAAGGCATTGAGATGGTACAATAAGTCGGGAAATGCAGATGAACACTTACGAGACCATCCTTGGAGCGCGTGCCTTCTGGTGAGATGCACACCGAGTTGCCCTCTTCGTTCACGGAAGTTGCCAGCTCCTTCAGGCTCTTGAGAGCGGACGAGCTGTCAACAGAAAACACGATTCCGTCAATAGATTTAGTGCAGATTCGCAAACAAATGGGGAGCATTGATATTCGCAAAATCACGTACCGGTTGCCGCGGTCGATGGCAACGAAGCCAAAGCCCCAACGAGACATCCAGCCGAGGAACGGCACAAGGAACACACTCTTCTTTGCAGCAAACTATTCAAATTGATTGCACAGTGACAAGAACACCAGCTGCGCGTTAATACGACTGTACATGGGGTGCGCCAGTAATGAGAGCATTCCTTCAATCGTACCTTGAACGCAGTTGGCGACGACGCGTTCACAATGAAGCCATCCAAGTTCGACGCGTGGCTGCATACACACAAACACACAGAAGTTTAGAATGAGCACACAAATGCATCATTACCGTGAGCATCATTGCATCAGTCACACAGTGTGTACACAGAGAGCATCAAGCATTGCTTACTTGTACATGCACACGACCGAGTCCTCGAGATCGGTCAGGTGCTCCCGTCCTTCGATGCGCGTGTCAGTGCCCGCCGCGAGACACATCAAGTACGCCATGCCCCACTAGAATACGCAATCAACACAAGTACATTTGCACAGAGATCACAGAGTCAGTGAGCTAAGCATCCACACATAACAGACGCATTGGCACACACAGAGAAGAAATAACGCACCGAAATCCAGTCGATCGGCAAGTGGTTCTTCTTGACGCCCAGCTCACGCAGGTACGGACCGATGAAGCGCAGTGGGATCGCGAACACGAGCGCGCTGAACCAGCCGACAAGCAGCAGCGCGAACGTGGCAAAGCGCGCGATCGAGTACACTTTCTCCAGCTGCGAGTGGGTCGCCGGGAGCACGTCGAGACGCAGCTGCTTGCGGATCGCGTCGAGTTTGGCAGTCGCGACCTGCATTTCCGGGGCCGTCAGGTACTCCTTCTCGATGCCTTCGATGTTCATCTGCTCCTCGAGCTCGATGCGGAGCAGCTCGGCGTCGTGGTAGAGCTGACGCTTGACCTGGTTGCGCTTGGCGAGCGACGCGTCCTTGACGAGCGCGAGCGCCGCCGGCAGCTTGAGCTCGATCTCCGCCACGCGCTCCTCAAAGCGCGCGCGCTGCAGCACGTCGGCTGCGGTCGTCATCGTATCGTTTTGCTGCTGGTTGCCTGGAATGCTCTCTTTCTGGTGGGGTGATCCCTTGCTGCTCGAATGAAGAATGCGTTGACGCTTTCTTCCCTCGGACAGGCAGCAGGTCGCTTTTCTTTCCCTGTGCTGCTTTTGCTTTGGGAGACAACAAACGGCCATGATGATGCGGGGACGCCACTCGTTGCGAATCGAAAAAAAGAGGTTTATGGTGGGAGGGTGAAATGCACGTGAAAAGGGTGCTTTTTATCGTATTAGTCTAAAAGTAGTAGATTTGCATGGAATTTATGACGTGAATGGAGCAACAATTGGTTTCGGCTAATAGTTCCCCAACGCGCAAGAAAAGCCTCTTGCGCAGAATTTGGTAGGGTTTTGAGGATGCAATTGGGGTGTACCAGTAAAAAAGGTACACTGAAGGTGCGTCACATGTTTCATCCACCCAGTTGTACCACTTTAAACGGCACATCTCTACGTCAGAATGTCTTCGTGACGCGCTGTTCATCTCTTCTCGAAATCCTGTTTCAAGGTTTAGTGGAAGAAATGCGAATCAAAACATGGTGACATCAAGCAAACTTTTTAGCTTTAACACACCGGTTTTTGTAAATAATTTCATCGGCTTATAACAATGACAAAACCTGGATCTCGGTGATGTCGTCATCTGTGCACGTCATGCCGCCTTCCGAAAAAGAACATGTTTCAAAAGGTTCCAAAAGAAAACACAAAAAGGACCACCCTTATCACTATGCTGTAGCTACCGCAGTGTGAACTTGAGCTTGCCGACATCCTGCGCGAGTGTCTGAATCTTCGCATCCAGCCGCTGCTTCTCCGAGCGCGCGTTCATGGTGCGAAGCCCTGCTTGTTCTAGCTTCACGGCCTTTGTTTCCATCTGTGACGAGTGACATGTGAAAATGGGTTCAGAACGAGCAAACTGGTTCGTCTCATGAAACGAGTCATCACGATTTTGTTGACAAACGCGAACAATATTCCACACGCAGAACAGTACCTGATCTTTCTCTAGCTGCAGGTGCATGAGCTTCTGCTCGAGATGGCGCCGCTGCACAGCGTCCAGCTGAAATGACTGCCGCTCCGTGGCGAAAGGCGCTATCGTCGCAGAAGAGTCCACGGATGGGAACGACACCGACCGCGATGAAGACGACGACGCAAACGCGTTAGCAGTGGGATTGCCGCTGCAGTGTTGCCAAATCGCTGGGTCAGCTGCCGTTCCAGGAACGCCAATGCCTCTTCGTGCCATAGCTACACAGCATGAAATCAAGCCAGGTTATGAGTGAAACAAGGAGCCACATCAAACACTGCAATTGTTCCGTTCATTGGTTGATTTCTTACCTTCTGCTTTGAACTGCTCGAGATTGAAGCACTGCTGTTGAGGTCTGGACCCGTTGGGGTTAGTGAACCCCATGGACGCCAGTGAAAGCGGTTGGCTCATGCTGTTCCCTTGATGTGATGGTTGGCTTCCTGGTCCACCACCAGATCGTAGCCCCGCCATTATATCTGTGCAAGCACACCAGAATCGAGTAATCGCACGCAGTATGTGTGTTGATGATTGAGAATGGTTGCTTACCTTTGAGCGTCATGGGTCTTTCGGTTTTCGAACCTGAATACGAATCTCCTCCTGCTGCTGCAGGCTGCTGCTGATGAAGACTCGGTTCACGCCGACCCGAAAAGTCCATCGACGACACAGCAGACATGAGATTTGTTGTCGCTGTCCGATCTTTGCTTGATGGCGCAGTATGAACAGACTGGAAGCTGTTTCCCGGCAGATTTGACTGAGAGGCGTACAGCTGGTTGCCTCTGGTAGGGTGGATTGATGGTGCTGGTGGCGGCTGATGTGCTTGAGATGTCGCCACTCCAGATCCCGCAATCCGCAACTTTTGCAATTCATCTTCGAGCTCTCGGATGTGTTTCTGCATGCCGATGATCTGTTGCGAGTCCGACAGACTTGACGAACCGGGACCTCTTTTTGTCTTTGAAAACAGAATATTTCAATTAGCAACCACAGAATCAGTGTCGGTGATTCATTAAAAGGAACATAGCAGCAATCACGACGTGCCTCGACGTCTTTCACTTTTTGCTGTAGCTCTTCGTTGTCCTTTTGCAGCTGATCGATCTCGCGCAGCAGAAAATCCTTCTCAGTGATCGCGATCGTCTCTTTTGAGATCGAGTTGAGCTGTTTCTGCGCTTTCCCCAGATCATATATGACCTGCAAGTAATCTCGCTGCACGCGCTCTTTCTCGTCCACAGCTTTCTTCGCTTGCTCCTGAAACGTCTCATTTGCATCCTGCAAAGAGAGACACCGTGTCTGCAAGGATACCAGCTCAGCGGTCTTTTGTGCGAGCGCTTGCAGATTCTCTTCTTCTCGCTTCTCTTTCTCAATGAGGAGCGACTGCATATGCTGCACTTGGATCTCAAGGTGGATGCTTTTCTCTCGCCATTTCTTCTCTTTATTGTGAGCCTGTCGGATCTGCAAAACATCGAGTGTGTAGTATCAAGTGTGTAGCATCAAGTGTGTCAGCAGACGAGGGCATCGTGCATAAAGCATGACAATCAAGACAAACCTGCATGCTTTTGCCTTCCAGCTCGGCTTCAAGCTGCTGAATGTGTAGCACACGCTGGTGCATCTGGTCATTTTGCAATCGATCGACTGGTGGAGGGAGGTCGTGGCCATCTCTGTTTTGTGCCAGCAGTTGGCTGAGTGACATTGGTTGGCGCTGCTGTGATTGCTTCAGTTGGAGATCGATCTCGTGGTTAACTGAGTATGGTTGTTGCTGCTGAGCTAGAAGAAAGATATCGTCGCCGTAAACATTGTTGGTCGTGTGCTTGGCGTTTCTGAATTCCAAGTCCCCCGCCAACTCACCCGGGAAGAATCTCTCTCTGCTAGTCATTTCCAACTGCCGCCGTTGTGGACTCGTATGATAAATGCCGTCGATTCGATGAGGTTCGCCAACGCTATGTATCACATGCACTGACGGTTGGTGCTCGTTGAAAGCAGCAGCGGAGCCAAATTGTTCAGCTCGACGTATTACTTCTTCACAGCCTGTCTCACTCATTCTCATTGGAGACTTGAACAAGTCTTGATGCGGCAAGCGCATCTGCGGCTCAGACGACCAGCGACTTGTGCTCCCAGTGCCGTCAGTAATGCTGACCATCTCGGACGTCGATGGGAGTTCTTTGGCTATTGATTGCGGTGGCGGCGACCTCTCGCTTGCTCTCTCGATGCGCAACATGATCGCAGAGCTCTCCTCCTTGAAAGCGCTATCACTGAAAGGTGATTTCCCTGGATCAGCTGCAGTGGATCCTACCGCAAGCCACTTTGACTCGATTGCTTGGGTGCTCTCGCTGTCGCTGTCGCGATGAGGACTATTCAAAGCGGACTGCGATGGCCGCGGTACATACCGACTGAGACGAAGCACGTCGGCATGACTGCGGTCGATTAGCTCGGCCAATTCGTCTCTATCCGATGCATCTACGCAGCAGCAACAGTGTTTGATTGCTCTATTGTCAGCAGGTCCACTCCTAACTCTAGCGACTGCGGAAAACGTAACGCGCACGTGAACACAGTACCTAGCGCTCACTCACCGCTGGCGGTCTCGCTGACCGCATATGCATCTGCATCCACGCCACTCACTACCCTTCCATCTGCATCTGCCTCGGCGCCGAGCGTTGTGTCGAAGCTGCGCCACGAGAGCACGTCGTCATCGCATCTCGCAAACGCGTTGTCGGGGTCCCACATGAATTGCTAGCTAATTCTGCATTCTGCGAGTTGAAGTGTGCTTAAGCACACTTCGGTAGTACTATCCCACTTGGATCCAATAGTAGTATATTCTATGGCATCAACCTTGGAATGCAAAATGCTATTTACTGAGATAATCGGCAATACTAAAGTACTATTTACAGAGTACTATTATACTACTACAGTATTCCAGGAAATAATTAGTATACTCAAACTAAGTCTACAGTTTCTATTTATCTCGGTACCTAATATAACCTACTACTACTACTACTACTACTCAGATATAGAAGTAGTCGTTTGTTAATTCTAGAATAGTACTCCCGAAGTCTGGCTGCATGCTCTCAACCAGAGCCCAAACGTCGTCCCAGATACCGACCGAATGTGGATCGCTCTAGAGTTGGACATGTGGCGATTCAAAGAGCCGCGACTTTTCGAAACGGACAAGCGAGCATGCGTGTGATGGCTGCTGGGTGCTTGGCGGCAGTCTCAAGAACGCAAGCGCGAGAAAGCAAGCGCGAGAGCTCATTCGCGCGGCTATACATACATACCGAGTCCAAATCTACAGATCAGGCAGAATGAGCGACGACGCCCTCAACGCGAGCGAACTGCGATCGCGCTACAACAGCGGCGGCTCGGTGCGCGACTGCGACCTGAGTGCGGCGCAGCTGCGGTCTCGATACGCCATCCCCGCTAACAGTACGTTCCCCATATGTGTGTACGTTTACTTTTTTTGTTCCTGCATGCAGGCAGCTGGGATATTTCTAACGGTGTGTATGGACTTTTGTATCTGTACATGATGCAGCGTTCAAGGAAGAGAAGTCGGCAGTGAACCCGATCATGGTGATCATGATCCTGCTGGTGCTCGCGGGGCTTGGCGGCACCGCGTACCTCTTCTCCTAGACGTCGCGACTTGCAAACGATAAGTAGCGGCACGGGGGAGAGCGAATGATGCATGCATATTATAACGCTGAAGAGACGCGAGACGAAGACCATCAGAACCAGAACAAAAGCGTGAAGCAGCCGCATCGAATCTGTTGCACGTCACCAGAGCCGGTCGACACCGGTGGCAAATGCCGTGACGCCAGCTCCTAAGAACATATGCATTCATTATACACCCCACCCAGCTCACCAATCCAGCATTATACGCATCATTCAACGTTCAGCCTTGTTTATCCAATGTATTTGATGTGGACCACACATTAACCTGGTCGGTATCCAACGGGAGCAAATCAGTCAGTCTCTGATGCAAGGAGTGGTATTGACGAATTGCTGGTGACTTTGACGCGCAAGCAATCCCCATGAGCTCCTCGTTGGCGTCCACGGGCTGGTCGTCCGCGGTGCAAGTGCAGCAGCAGACGAGGTGGACGTGGCTCGCGGCGACGATGACGGTCGCGCTCGCCTCCATGGTGTTCGCGCTCTCGCAGCAGCAGAAGCGCCGCCGCGCGCTGCTCTTTCCCAACGCGGCGCATGACGCCAGCACGTCGTCTTCAGCAGGGCGACTTCTGCTTCCTGAGCAGCGCCAGCTGCGACGACGACGACGCACAGTGTCTTCTGTGGCTGCTAATGGTGGCGATGCGAACGCAGTGCCGGTGCGCCGTACCAGCAGCTCTGCTAGTACCACTAGCAACAACCGTACTGGGGATCCAGCGAGTGTGAGCAGCCCGCCTTCAGTCCCAGGACTGCGCTTGGGACACGGCGTGACGGGCTTCCTGCTCATGCCACTGGTGACCGAGTCGATTTGCTTTGCTGGGGGTATTGCAGTGATCTACCTGACGCAGATTGGACACGTGTACGCTGCGGTAGGTCTGCTGGTGATGATCTTCCTCTTCCGACTGAAGAGCGCTGCGTTCACGACTGCGTTTGCGCCGCTGAGCGAAAACTCCAAGATCCATGTACGTCTAGCACTCTGCTATCTCACCTCTCTAATTTGTGACTGACGGTCGTACCCCACTGTACTTGCAATTCTATGTAGCTCCTCAAGGGCCTTGATCGTGAGACGCTGCACGAGCTTCTGCAGGACGACCTGCCGCGCTGGGTCAAGTTCCCAGACGTGGAGAAGTGCGACTGGTTGAACCAGACGGTCGACACGCTATGGCCGTACGTGAAAGTGGCGATCGCACGGTCTGTGAAAGAGGCACTGACGCCCGTGCTCGAGGGCATCAAGCCCAAGCTCATGATGACCGAGCTCGGCTTCAGCGGACTGGACCTCGGCACGGCAGCGCCGATGATCAACGGCATCAAGACCCAGAAGCACCTCGAGGAGCAAGTGGTGATCGATATCGACCTGCTTTTCGCGACGCAGAACACAGACATCGTGTTCTCGTACGGGAACCCTGGGTCGCCCGTGAGCATGAACATAGAGCTCTCGGATTTCCTGCTCCGTGGTACGCTGCGGATCGAGATGAAGCCGCTGTTTCCTCGCTGGCCGACGTTTGGCTCGATCTCCGTCAGCTTCACGGAGACCCCGACGGTGAACTTCAACCTCAAGACTTTGTATGTGAACTGGATGGGGCTGCCCGCGCTCTCGTCGCTGTTCCGGAATGCGATTTGCTCGGCGATCGAAAGCCGCATGGTCTGGCCAAACAAGATCCTGGTGCCAATGGTGCAGGACTTGAGCAAAGTTGAGATGGAGTCGCTTGGTGCCAACAGACCGCTGGGCATGCTCGTCGTGAAGAACCTGCAGCTGAGTGGCGTCGTGCCAGTGAACCCAATGTCCAGGTGGACGGGCATGCACAGCTTCCAGGTGCAGCTGAGCGCCGGCAAGGAGAGCGAGGCGACCGAGACGATCCACAGCCAGACGGCGTACGATTTTGGAGACCAGTACTACCACTTGCTGGTACTCGACCCGAAGACGCAGGACCTCAACCTGTCGCTCGACTACAAGGAGACGCTGCGCCACTTCAAGCTGATCGACTCCAAGTGGATCCACTTGGACCATTTGGAGCCGCAAGAGGAATCGCGTGAGATCATTGCGTTCGGTCGCGATGGAGTCGGCCAGGCAGAGTTTGATCTGGTGTGGTATCCGTTCTCAGGCATGAGCCAGGCAGCGAGACGCCGAAGCTCGAGTGCGGCGGTGTCTCAATTGCCGGAGGAGATTGCGTGCATGGGAGCGGTGTTCATAAAGCTGTACAAATGCGAGAAGCTCACGCCGATGGACTACAATGGCTCGAGCGACCCGTACGTGGTCTTCCGCGTCGGTGGTCGCTCCAAGCAGAGCTCGATCAAGACGACCAGCTTGAATCCTGTAAGTCTACTGTTGATAGATATCCATAACTGTATGCTGAGTTGTGTAGCTAACCGATTGTTTGTTGTGTCTTGCGGCTCTTGATGCAGATTTGGGACCCTCCAGAGCAGTTTGAGCTGCTGGTCGCGAACGATCGCCACGATATCCTCTCGGTGGTCGTCATGGACTCGGACTACCTCAAGACCGACGACCAGATCGGTTTCATCGAGATCCCGCTCGCTCAGGTGCAGCGCAACGAGCGATTCACGAAGAGCTGGCTGCTCGACAACAACAGCGGTTCGATCACGCTTGAGCTAGAGTGGAAGGGCTTCTAGGCAATCTTGTGCCCGTTGCCAGTAGAAAGAAGACAGACAACGGAAATTTTGAGAATGGTTGGTTGCCAATAGACACATTTTGAGATTAAACGGCACTTCTGCGAACTCGTGGGTGAGCTCGGTCAACATCAAAGCTTTGTAGCATATCCTCTCTGCTCATGATTGCTCCCAACCCTGCAGGAAAGACTAGGTTATCCAGTACCCTGAGCCAGCGGCTCACCCTACCAGTGGCGGCATCGCGGCCAACTCCAGCCTCCAGGGCGGCACTCTGAGCATCGTGGCCAGTCACGATCACCTGAACGACATTCACGGCAGCGTGGCCAGCGCCAGCCGCCCGGACGACACTCCGTGCATCGCGGCCAGTCCCGGCCGCCGCGACGGCACTCCTGGCACTGCGGCCAATCGCTAGATCCGCGGCGACACTCGTCCCTGTCGTCGTCGTCGTCGTGGTTGAAGCGGTCTTCCTGGATTGCAATGTCAGCCTCTTTTTCCGGTGTAATTTGGTTGCTCGGCTGCGACTTGAGTTGACTGTCCTTGTCTATTATCAGCAGAAGCTGTCAGTACGAACCTCTCAGCGCAGAACACTCGCAATAGCATATGAATTCCATACCTCCCACGGGGATACTCAGGGCTGGCATCACGACTCCGACCAAGAACTCTTGATCCTCTTGCTGCGGCTCTACCATTTGCGCACCACTCCCAGCAACGGCGCAGCACACCGCAATGCACGCAGCCAGTTGTCCAAGACGCATTGTTTGCTTCTTTTGTTGATCGTCTCGCCAATACTTCCGACTTGTCGGTTCGAGTGGAAATCACAAAGTGCCAGGGTAAGTTATGTGGGCGAGAGACTGATCCCTACGAATAGGCTTCAAACTTACCGATCGAACACGGGCGCCTGACAGATAAAATCCTAGGAAATCCCGGAGAAAGGGTGGCAGTAATTGTAGTGAAAACGGCGAAAACCGTCTCGTGAAAATGCACTTTGATGGCTAGCGATCACCGGAAGCTTTAGGTACTGATATAGATCGCGGGTGTAGAGAATGTGGCTATGGTGACTCTCATATTGCAACAGCAGCGCACTAAATTTCTTCAGCGTACGCTGCTCTCTGGCGCGGAAGAGCAGAGATCCGACAACCTAGGAGCAGTTTACAGTGGTTGCTGAACAGTAAAGACCTCCTGTTCACGACATGTGAATGTGGACGCGCAACTTTGCTTTTCGATACTGTATCCACCTTGGTGAGATGCACCTCTCGAAGATCGCTCATCTTCCTGGCGTCTGTAGCAGCCAGACAAATAGCTGCTCACAGTGTCCAAAGTGTCAATTCATATCTTTTAAGATCGGGCAAATGAGGAGCTCCACTCCACGCACGGCTATTGTTTTTGATCGGAAAACACCAACTACTTCATTGTATTCGATAGTGATGCACCAACCCACACGCTCGCACATGGGTATATGTGCACGCCTACTGTTTCCCCACTTCAATGATCCTACTCCGGCAGCATATATCCTGGTCGGGTGTGGCGATCGATACCCCCAGAAACGGCGCGTAGACAGCGACTAGGTAGTGGTCTGACATACCAAGCATAATCGAGTCGACCATGCTATAAACGAAAACGAGAAGCATCACCTGGTGGGTTCAGCTGATGATGTAACTATGGCAAGTGGCCCAAGTCCCTCTCCCTTCCACGAATGAATGGAGTGCTGCGCGAGTCTGTTTGTTCGCTTGTCACTCTTCATTCAACTGCTTTCAGTCCAAGCCCCGCCCCGCCCCGCCTTGCCCCGCCTCCTCGTTTCCTAACTGAAGGATGAGTACGATCGGCCCGATATACGTTGCTTTCTCCTCGGTCGCGTCGTCTCTGCTTGAACTGCTACCCGCTGCCTGCCACAAATGTGACGTCACGGAGACGGTGAAGCTCCTGCAACATAACCCAAGCCTGATAGACGAGGTTGGTGCTGATTACGAGACCTTGCTGATCGCAGCTTGCAGACTCGGGCACCACGATCTGGCGACGAAGTTGTTGGATGTTTGAGCAAGCGTGGATGCTGCGAATCCAAATGGAGCGACCCCGCTCTACATTGCTGCTGCCCGTGACCAGAGAAACGTAGTGGCTGTGTTGTTGGCCCAGCACGCGGGAGTCGATGCTGTACACGTGACTGGTTCAACGCCGCTTATCATCACTACCCAGCAAGGCCACGTAGACGTGGTCGCTATGTTGCTGTCACACCAAGCGAATGTGGATACTGCAGGCGAGAGCCGAGCAACCCCACTTCATTTCGCGGCTCAGAGCGGTCACAGAGACGCGGTGGCGGTGCTACTTGCGCACCAAGCGAATGTGAACAGCGTTAGCTCGACCGGAGCTTAGAGCCGCGTGACGGATGTCTATGTTCGCTTTTGCGTTCGGAAAGACGGGCTACCACCCCAGCCAGCGTCTTTCAGCAACTCGCAGTAGAATTTGATCAGGATGGTGTGCGCTGCGGACCCATCACACCGCGTGCAGATTTCGTTTGTTGTCGACAAACTCCACGAGTTTTGGCAGCAACAGCAAGCGTCGACACAGAAGGAGGTGCTAGAGGTAACAAGGTAGCATTACCGTGGATGGATCAATTGAGTCTCCATGGATAACTAGATGATGAAGAACAGTAGTACACTTTGACTTTGTTCCACGCTTTGTTCCACCTTTTTGTTTCCAAAATGCTTGGGATTGGAGTACCATGCTGACCACAAGACTCATATTGAACCATCAATCAATGCAGTAACGTTAGCTAGCAGCTATGAATATGATGCTCCTGGGACTCAGCTCGCCCCGCGTCGGACAACTGCTGCTCGTGGCGCTTGCGTGCGTCGTCACCCACGCGCAAGAGCTTATCAAGGACGACGACGGCCTGGGCGACGTGAACATGTTTTTCCAGCCCAAGATCTGGACGGCGCCGTTCGCCCACTACTTAACCGGCAAGAGCTGGACCGCGGAGCCAGAGCCAGAGCCAGCGATCCTAGGGTCGATATCCGTGCAGCAGTACGTCGACAGCGCCGGGTACGCGGTCAAGAACGTTCGCCAGTCCAACGACCGTTTGGTCATTGAGCTCGGTTTGAACAACGCCACTTTGCTCTACGGCGACGACGTCAAGGACCTCACGGTCGAGGTGACGCGAGGCATCCAGGACGGCATCCGCGTCAAGATCGCCGACAAG
>JAADVO010000815.1:0-14730 GCA_023335655.1 Globisporangium spiculum | reverse complement strand
GGGGCAATATAAGTTCATTCAACACTGAAGAGCAATCAGGATTGCAGGTCAGATCTCGGAGGACCAAGATGTTGAGCCCCGAGGAAAACTCCGAATGCCGCACCTGACACAATCGCCGCTGGAAAGTAGACTGCGTACAAGTCACTGGCCTGAAGCACGATCAAATCGGTGAATTCCAAGCCTCCGCAGACACCGAGTAAGACTGAGTCTATCCAATGCCTGAATTGGGTGCCGAGTCCACACAGCAATCCGGTCAGGAAGAAAATCACCACAACCTCGTGTACGTCATTCACTCCTTGATACGCTATGAAGCAGAGCAGCAGGGCCAGGAATCTGCCGCCCTCGAAGGACGTAGTGACGAAGAGCAAGGTCTTGAAGAACCGGTGGTCAGCGAAGCAGAGACCGATACCCGCCAAAATCCGAAGTTTCTCCATGTCATACATCCACTTGTTGTATCGAACGATATGGCCGTGCTCGTCACTCATTGCTCCTCGCCGAAGATATCGTCCGTTGGAAAGAATCCAGTGCGACGTGCGCATTGTCTTTTCAGGCGCCGCTTGTGAGTGAGACCGAAAATCCCGAAGTGCGCCTCTGCAGGTGAGCTTCGTTCGATCCATCCCTCTCATGCCGAATGCGAAAAGACGTTCGTTCGCATGACGAAAAGTCGGATGGAAAATGCAAAGTGATGTCGGTTGCCAAAGCAATCGGCAGTCAATTTGAAACGCACTCATCGTCTCCACTAATCGGTGATCCATGCATTATCGACGGCTTCACCTAACAAATCAAACGATCTGCCCTTGCTACAGAAAGGTCGACAGTACGACCCTTCACTGAAGGTGCATGTCCTGTCATTACATTATGACGCAGTTTTAGGTTTGCAAGCCTGTCGCCCGTGCCTCAGTCCCGGCAACGTTGACGCGCTGGGCAGGAGCACACTTTTTTCCGCGGTAGTATATACGAGCTCCTCGATGACGTGCGTTTCAGAAGAGTCGAACAAACTTGTCGAGCAAAGAAGGGTTTGATGCGATTACTTGTGGATGTTTCAAGCAAACGTTCCAAAAATCCTGCCGCAATCTATGTTTGTGTGTGCGTGAGGAGCGAACTGGTGGTCCCTAAGTATGGAGTGAGTGCGTACCGTGGCGTGGCGACTAGCGGATTTCTTAACTCCCAGTATGGTATCCTGCAGTTCAGCCCTGGATGGCAAACGAAGTATGTAAGCTCCCAAAGTCTAGTGTCCGTATTGCTCAAATTCCATGTATATGTAATCTACTACTACCCGTGAGCGAATCGCCATTTAGGCTCTATCGATGATGATGAAATTGTTTGGCAATCCATTGCTAATATTGATTTATATGGGGTTGGATGATTGCGTCTATCGTATGATACACGGTCAGACGAGTGAGCTGCCGCTCGTGGGAGTCTGCAGATTGTCGTATCGAATTGGATCGTCTTCATGTTGCCGCTCAGACTCCATTCGCTCGTGGCGATTGCCCTGCCCTGTCACTTTGCTAGGGCTTAGCACGCTGATCCAGTTCAGAGCGAGCTTAATCGCATACAAGATCCAGGTCGTCGGGGCAAGCGCGTACTCATAGTCCTCGTAGTCCTCGTAGTTGTCGTAGTAGTAGTCGTAGTTGTTGCCGTCGCTCGTAGAAGTACTCACGACCGAGTATAGCAAGATGCAGAAGGCAACGACGCACGCTAGCAACGTCGCTCCCACTAGACTCGTCGCTGCCACTACTCCTGGCTTCTTGTACGCGAAGGCGACGCACCCCCACGCCAAACCAGACGCGGAGAAAATCGACATCATCGTCGCAGTGAACGCGCTGCCTCCCAGGAACGCGCCTGTAAAAAGTGAAAAGCAGAGCAGGCGGTAGCCGAAGAAGCAGAGTAGGAAGCCCACGACCGAGAAGAGCCCCGCGAGCGCGAGGTCTTCGACTGTGACGTAGCTCATGGTTGGCTGGGTGTTGTGTAGCGTAATGTAGTTTGTTGTGTGTTGGACGTAGCAGATTGGAGGATGAGGCTCTCTGGGGGTTTAGAAGGACCCAAACGCTGCGTGGGGGAGCAGATGGGAGTCTGAGATACTAGGTGCACTCTCGTTGTGTGCGTGTTGTTTGATTTCATCGAATCTGACTCGATGTATCCACAACCAAACGCACAAAATACTCTGCTCTGGTCAGTTATTGTGGGTCCCTGAAGGTTTGTGTCTCGACAAAATCACTTTTAATCCTAGAGTGGGATAACCTCCCTGTTTGATGTCGCTCATTACCGCAAAAGTACCACGACACGCACGCACATACAACAGAGAGCAGAGTTGAGAATGGCAAACTGGCTTTGGAACGTTTACATGTTGGTGGGCACGATTCCAGGTGAATCAAAGAGAGTGTCCGCTCCTCGATGATGTCATCAATCATTAGTCGACGGCCAGCAAAGACGCTCGAGGTCAGTTGGACTGAGAACTTAGCGCAGCTTTTCGATACCATAAAATCCGACAGCATCGCTGTCTCGCGCCGTATCCGTTTGTTCATCTGCGTCTTTCTCACAACAACAGGCGTACTGGATTTTGGTGACTCTCTGTGATAAGGGAGGGGCTGATCGAGGCGAAGGACTCGTAGACCAGGTTGTTCAAGTGGTTCTGGACTTGGATTCTGGTTTCTGAGTGTGCCTCATTTCGTTAGACGCGTCGTTTCGTCCCCCATGTCCGCACCGGGCTGGTTGCATCGATCGGACTAACGGAACTATTCTGTATCGAGTGAGGTCGCTGGCTCCTTACAGACTGTTCTCACCGAGGTATGTGTAGGCATTGATTCATGGTAGTTTGAGAAGCACTGGTCATGGTCCATGACTAGTGTGCTAAAGAGACAAATAATCAAAGTGTCGGTCACCGCTTTGATCCCGGTTTCTGCCATAAAACGAATGTGGCAGAGGTTTCATTGAGCTTATCAAGACTTGTCAGCTACTTCCTGTAACTTCCATTCGTTAGACGTGCGCGATCGGGTTGCCCACCCGCGCAGTTGTAGCTGTAGTGGTAGTCGTTGAGGCGCTCGAAGGCGTCATCGACGATCTTCTTCTCGACAAAGTAGCGGACGCCGGTGGTGAAGAGAGACGCTCCTACAAAGCTCATCATCACTACGAGCGCTGGCTTCTTCATTACGGTCGTGAGCACCGCGCAGATCACACCGCCACAAGTACATCGCCAGAATCCACCCGTTAGAGGTCTCAATTGGGTGTGATCTCCGAGCATATTGCCCAAATTAGGTGTGTTTTTCAGATATCCACAATGGAGATCTTGCCGTGCAACATGGTCTTAGTTCGCCCCAGCCTGAGAATCAGCTCGTTTGCATGGCTCGCAGGGCCGCAAATCAGTTGAGCCTGTGACAACATCTTCAGGTTGTTTTACTAATGTTTAGTTTCGAACCAAGGTAAACCAGAGTGTTACTGTATTGCGAGTGCTTCTGTGGAAAAGGTGATGTAGTTGTCCATCACTGGAAAACTCAAGATTCGCGGTTGTTCAAAGGTAATACTGGGACACAAAACATGGGAAAATGGTTGTGATTCTTTGTAGTGGATGAAGCTAGGAGCACAGCGAAAACTGCGCAGCCAACCACCATTTTGGATCAAAATCACAACATAGTACAACAATGTATGCAGCCAAATATATTGAACTATGAAGAGCTACTTCGCTCGATGACTTTAAACGTGCGAGACGGGGTTACCGTAGTGGTTCGGCGCGTTGTCCTTCTGCTGCGGGGTGCTCACCGCCGTGAACTCTTGCTGCTGCTCCGCCTCGCGTGACGGGACTGCGTGGGTGTTGAGGCGATGGTGGTGGTCGGCGCCGCGGCCGGTCTTGCGGAACTGCACGACCATGCCGATCACGAAGAGCACGAGAATGCCGGCCAAGTAGGCCCACCAGGCGTTCGGGATGTCGTAGTTCCAGTCCCCGTTGGCGTTCTGCGTTGCAAGGCTCTTGAGATCGCTGGCGCTCGGGAAGTCGCCCGCAAAGTAGCCGATACCCCAGATGACCATGCACGCGCCGACGAGACTCGTGGCGACCACGATCACGGGCTTCTCGAGCATGATCGCAAGCACGCCGCCGATGATACCCAACACGACTGCGAGGATGATGAGCACAATGTTCGGGTGGCTCGGGTACATCTTGTAGCCGAACGACGTGTTGATGAGCATCGCGAGCAGCACGCCACCGACGGCACCGGAGATGAAGATGCTAAGCTTGTAGAGCGAGATGACGAGGAAGCCGATGATCAATCCGCCGACGACGAACGCGATCCACGAGGCCGTGACGACCCACGACTTGTTCTTGAAGATCTCCTCGGCGGCGACCGCGATCAGCACGCCGCCCAACGCAAAGCCGATGACGAAGAGCGTCGGACGGAAGAGCTTGTAGCCCGAGACGCAGATCACCACGCCTGCAGCGATCGCCGCGACCGCGAGGATGGTGCCGCCGACCTTGATGCCGTTGACCGAGTCGAAGATCGACTCGACACCGGTGCTCGCGTTGTCCGCCGCGAGGACCAGCGTGGAGACCAGGAGCTGGAAGAGCAGCGCAGCCTGGAGCAGGAACAGCGGCAGTCGCTTGTGTGTGACCGTCGCAGTCATCGTTGTGGAGGTTGTGTGTGTGGTAACTCGGAGTTGTTGATGTGCACTGTGGCAAGTAAATTGCAGAATGAGGAGAGCTTACCATCTTCCGAAAGCGAACCGAACCGACATAGATCAGCAGGCACCGCCTCGCTCCATGTACGACGAGGATAATGGCTGCTACTGGCAAGCATGCTCCGCATACAACTGGGAAGGCCGCGCAAGTGAGAAAAAGGAGCGAGGCGCTTTCGCAGATAAGGAGGAAGAAGCGAGCGAGCCAAATTTTGGCAACAGGCAAGAGCTTGCTGTTGGACAGTTAGCGTCACGTTGGACTCATCCTTTGCGTCCACCGAAAACCGCCACATAGAGCGCGATGATTGGCTATAATTTAGCTATCAAGTAAATACTAGCCAATGATTTGTCTGATACTGGTGGTAAAATAAGTCGCCTGCCCTTTCTCTGTGTCTGAACTGACCTGGATGCAACATGCGACAAGACTGGTGTGTGGGGTGCGACAATATGAATGTGGAGCGTTTGGAATTGGATGGCTAGTGACGCAGGGAACTTTCCAGTTGCTCAAATCGTGGTCAGCTTTAAAATCCAGAGTGTGCGCTCGCTTGGAGCTTTTGGATTCTCCTGCAATTCTTCAGAGGCTCCGTCCGACCCAGTGCTTTTGTCTTTTCGACGCGCCGTCCAGCGCCTCGATATACCGGGAGGTGTCAGCATTCGGTAAGCTCAGCGTTGCCTTGAGCTTTTGCATTAGCGATGTGAATGTGCTGTTGCTGACTTCCTCTGAAACTCGGCTTTGATGGAAGTCAGCGACACTCATATTCACTGAAAGTCGAAGCTGGTGCGTCAGCTGAATAGGAAGGAAATTGAAGCAGCCAAAGTACCTTTGAGATGCTTATGAGTATGCATGTCTATTCGATCTCCAGAGGTGACAAATTGCGGTAAGCTCAAACTTCGTCAGCCAAAGAGTCGGCCAGCGTTGATGAAGTTGATGGCTTCCATCCAAGTTGACCCACGCGCTTTTTTAGAACCTTGAAGGATTACAACTTCACAGAATCGCCACGACTGTGGACGCTTCGAATTTGCCTGATACCAAACACGCAGCACAAACCACCACTTGACTGCTGCTCTCTCACTCAAGCCCCGCATTCCGTCGTGGACGCCGCCGCGCTTGGCGGCAGCTGCAGTCTGTCTCGCAGGTAGCTCGCGATATGCTGTTGGTTTTTACGCTCCGCTCGCATGAGCGCTTCTTGCAGCGAACCCTCGCTGCGGTTCTCGACCAAAAACTCGACAGTGTGCAGATGCCCAAATTGCGCCGCGCCGTTCAGCGCGTCTTTCGTGCACCCTTCAGTGCGATTCTCATGCAGAAATTTAACGACGTTAAGGAACCCATTGCACGCCGCGCTATTCATTGCGAACGCCGTGCACGCCTCCCGTCGCACTTCGTGGAGGAACTTGACGACTTCCAGGTGGCCGTTCTGTGCGGCCGTATCCATCGACCGGGTGTTCCGCGGATCCGGCCGTAAAGTGCGCACGGCCTCGAGGTTCCCAGTCATCGCTGCCAGGTACATCATGTGACCAGGGAAGCTCGCGGGGCGACTGGCGTGCAGGAAGCGGAGCAGTTCCACGTCGCCACTCTCAACCATGCGCTCAAACACGTAGCTCGAGAAGCAGTTGCGGTAGTCGTGTGTGTGCAACCACTCGGCGACCTCGAGCCACTTGGTTCTCGGAGCGAACGCAAGCGCGCAGCTGGACACGTCGCTGCGTGAAAAGTCTTGTGAGTAATGTGCTTCCAGAAAGTCGAGGAGGTCGACGCGTCCGGCCTTGATCGCGACGTCCGCCAGCTGCGCGCTCGCTCTTAAGCCGGGGAAGGTATCGTGCAGCCATGTGAGCGTGTTGAGGTTGCCGATTCGCACCGCCCATAGCAGCCCGTCGTCAAAGCGCAGTTTCTCCCTCACGAGTTGGATCTCAACAGTGCAGTGCACGCTCTGGAGCATCTGCAACACGCGGCAGTCATCTCGCTGGATCGCAAACCGCGTGAGCAGCGCCGCGTCGCCGTGGTACGCGCTCCACTCGTCCTTCTCGAGCGACCTCTCGAGATCGAGCAGCAGAAACGGGATGCCGCGCATGAACCCGACGACCTGGCGCAGCAGGATCGGGTCCGTGAGCACCGAGAGTGCCGCCATTTCAATGCTTATGGGTGCTGCTGGTACGGCTGCTGGTGGGATATGGACGCGACGCTGCTCGTTTGAGACTGGCGCTCGCTTGCGTGCCCTTGCTCGATCATGAGCTGCGCGCGCAGGGGATGCGTTAAGGATGGCGGTTTTTGTGGATCATGCCAAATGGGGAGCCGATTGGCTAACTGGGTTGGATACTACAAGCATTCCTTGCTTGTCAACAGTCACTCTGGTCCGTCGATCATGATCGGGCAGCTCGTTTCGAGAATGCCAAAATGGTGAAAAGTGAAAATAGTGGAAACTAAAACAAATGTTCATAAAATCGACGATCCTTTGTTTCGTCATCTCCCAGAGAGTAGTTCCTATGTATGTACGCACGCCAAAACGCTCATTCGTTTTCAAAATGGAATGAACTGAGCGAGCGAGTTTAGACGGATCCTTCGAACTTGCCCTCCGTGGCGTCGTCCTCCTCGTCGTCCGTCTCCTTCTTGCTCTTGGCTTCGCCGGCTTCCAGGTCGTCTTCGACAGACGAGTCCTCATCCGACTCGCCATCCATCGCAGCCGCGGCAGCCTCGTCATCGGCGAGGACCGAGGTGCTCGATCCAGCGCTGCGGCGCGAGCGGACCACGATCGCGAGCACGACAGCGAGCACACCGACCAGCGCACCGACAACCGAGCCGATAAGCGCAAACGACTCGAGGCCCATGCTCTTGCCACCGTTCGACGTCTGCGAGAGCGACGTGCCCTTCACCTTCAGGTCTTCGATGGTCAAGTCTTCAGTCGAGCCCGAACCCGATGAAGAGTGCTCCGTGCCGTTGAACATGTCCTTCGCAGAGTCGTACGCGTGCTTCGTCACGTTCTTGATCTTATCACCAATGTCAGTGAAGATGTTCTTATCGTGCTTCTTGTGGTGCTTCTTGTGGTGCTTGTCGTCATCAGCGCCAACTGGAGTGTGAGCTCCCGAACCCGATGAAGAGTGCTCCGTGCCGTTGAACATATCCTTCGCAGAGTCGTACGCGTGCTTCGTCACGTTCTTGATCTTGTCGCCAATGTCAGTGAAGATGTTCTTATCGTGCTTCTTGTGGTGCTTCTTGTGCTTCTTCTCATCTTCCTCCTCGTCTTCACTGGAGTCGTCGCTGTCAGAGAACGCGTCCTTGGCATCCTCAACTGCGTCCGCCGTGGTGTTCTTCACAACATCAACCGCGTGGCTGGTTGCATTCTTCACCACCTCCACGCCGTGGCTGGTCGCATTCTTCACAACTTCCACACCGTGGCCCGTCGCGTTCTTGGCGACTTCAATGCCGTGGCCCGTCGCGTTCTTGGCGACTTCAATGCCGTGGCCCGTCGCGTTCACGGCCGACTCGATGCCGTTCTTGGTGGCGTTCTTGGCGGTCTCGTAGCCGTCCTTGATGCCGTCCGCGATGTCGTCAAAGACGTCCTTGTCGTGCTTCTTGTGGTGCTTCTTGTGGTGCGCTGGTGGGGCAGTGGTCACTGGGATCACTTCCACCTCGATGTCCTCGTCGCTGCCACTCTCGTCGTCTTCATCGTCGCCGACAACCGCGTCTTCGGCGGTCGAGCCGCTGCCCGACGCGGATTCGAACTCCACCTCGTCCAGCGAGCCGCTGCCGAACTCCGCGTCAGAGAACGAGCCGCTGCCGCTCTCCGAGTCGCCGAGGATGTCCTCGAGCGAGCCCGAGCCGCTCTCCTCGTCCTCGTCGTCGAGGACCGCGTCCTTCTTGGCCTTGTTTGGCTGCGTCGCCGTCACGATCACCGCCTTCTTGTGCGTCGTCACGACCACGTCCTTGTGGTGGTGCCCCGAGCCGGAGACGACCACCGCCGCGCACGCCACGACCGCCAGCACGAACGTCTTGCGCACGCCGACCATGCTTTATTTACTTTACCGTCTGTTAGCTTCCTGAGCTGTGTGTTGTGGCGACGCCAACGCAAATCTGGAAATGAGTTCTGAGGCAAACGAGGGAAAAGAAAAACCAGGCACACTTTTACTTTACAATAAGGCAAGCCGAGCCAGTGCGGAATGGAGGGCAGTGGCATACAGAAAGTCAGTCAGTTTTTAGTATCAGCTGTTGACTCGCAGAGCCACAAAAGAGGTGAGACCCGTGGGTTGGAAAACGAAGCCGTCGATTTCGCTCGATGCAATCGGTTTGGAGAGGTATTCAATGATAGAGGAATTAGAGCTGCTGTTTCCAATACAACTGTTCATTTCAACGGGAGGGATGGGCGGATCTGCCGTGGGTGAAATCGGGTTTCGCAGGTTCTGAGCTGGATTCTGGCGCGCACTGTGGAGCAAGCACGAATTGTGCGAAGTGAAAGTGAGCAAAATCTCAGGATTCTTGGTTACGCTCCCCCGTTGCCAGTCAATCAGCATGGTCATGTGAAAACACACTCAAAGTATCAATAGTATCCGCGCGGATATTGTGAGTTGATCTCAAAGCACCCATAGTACACGGGGGAGTATTCGCTGGTTCTCACAATCGCACTGATCTAAATCAGGATGCGAATCAATTGGCTGAGGAAATGACTCTTGCGTGCGTGATCAAAGCGAAACTTCCCACTCAAACTCTCAAACAGCGCAGCTGCAAATCCATTCGAGACTAATCGAAGTGGCTTGCACAATGGATCGATATTTTTGTATTGAATGGAGGTGGAGCTGCTAATTGTATTCAAAGGTGAAGCATGCGCATCTACATACCAACCTTGAGCAGCACAAGCGAGCAAGGGGCTTCATACATTACCCGCATGAGTGCGAGATGGCGCTGGCTGTGTGAGTGAGTGAAAAAAAGTATCTTTTCTTTCTACATTTTCATGAACTCTGAAACTTTCCTCTCTGGGCAGTAGCAACAAATACAGAGGAAGCCTGCAGACACTCCAAGCCGCACATTGAGCATCTTGCCGTTTGGTGACAGGTGCTGGGTTTCGAAGCCAAACCAGCCAATGATTGCGCTTCCTGCCTCTTCCTCATTCGGCATCAGAGCAAGTCTAGTCACGCGCGATTGCGAGTGAACCCACCCAGAAATCAGATCGATAGATTCATTATTACCGGTTTGCATACCGGTAGTTAGATAGCTATCGGTGTGTCAAAAAGTACAAAGCTGATACCGGTTTGCTAGAATATCAAACTGACACCGATAAACCGGTTTCCGAGAAATAGAAACGCACTCGGTCAAAAACCTTGCAGCCCATTTCTAAACCACAAGGTTTAATCAAATCAGCTTGATCTTCGTAAGCAGATACAACAACTACGAGGTTTTTCATGTGGACGGCGCCGCGGCCACTCGGAAAGACAAAGCGACCACCAGCATTTTGGCGTGAAGCAGAAGCAGCAAGCAGCAAGCATGGGTCCGAGCATGAATCTGATGAAATGGTGGGCCAAGCAAGGCATCGAGAAGGGCCGCGTGACCCGCCACCTGTCTCCATATGAGATCAGCCCTGTGCGCAGCCTGATCAACACCATCCCGCAGAAGACTGTGCGCAAGATCCAGGAGAACGGCGCCATCCTGATCCCGTCGCTCGTGCTCTTCGTCGGTACCGTCAAATGGGGTGTTGCCGCGAACGACGAGCACCACCGTGAACACTGGAGTTAAACGGTGATGGCAATGTCCTTGCCGTCCTCACCCTCGCCCTCCCTCCCTCCTGTCTCCTGAGTGCACCTTGCGTGCGTTGGTGTCTGTAGCTGCTGCGTGAGTGAAGCTTTTTTTCGGCACTTTCGAGCGATGCTGACCTGTTGGACGACGAAAGCGACGACCCAGAGGAGCACGAAAGACGAATGCAGAAAGAAGCAAGCACTACAGCTAGCGCAGGCGGACAGCTGCAGCTCGATGCGCACGAGCGAGAGAGAGATAAAGATCAACAAGAAAAACAAAAGTAAAGCATCAAGCAAATATATTTCCTCCCCACATGAACTTGCGTCGCGTGTGCACGTCGTGTCATCACAGTGTATACAGCAAGCGATAGAGCGAGCTCAATATCCAGCAGCATGTGTGGCATTGCACGTCCACTGAGCTGTATAGAGAGACTCACAAGCGCCCACACACACACATGGCTTGCTTTATTGATTCCACCTTCATCTTCCTGAAGTTTCCGTCGCTCCCCCTTTTCCATTCGCCTCTCGCTCCTTGTCGCACAGACCCCTCATTCCAGTCTCGCTTGTAGGTAACGTGGCCCACGCTATCCTAGGCGATGGAGTCGGTTTTATCCTACTTTCCCTAAAAATTGACTCTCTCTCTTTTCTCAGAGATCAGAGACGGGGAGAAAGCAAGCAAACGAAAAAAGAGCAAGAGCTGCCAGACAGACCCAGAACAGAGCAAACGCATCGGCCACTTGCTCCAGTTCGCGATCAAGGCGCCAGACAGAAAGAAAATCGACGCGGAGACCCGACATGCAGGCGACCTTTTCCAGTAGTGCTGCACCTCCAGCGCCGCTGAGCAACAGCAGCCGAAGCAACAGCTTCCTGTCATCTGCGCAGGCGATGGCGGGGCCGCCGACGTCGCAGCCTGCGCGCCTCCCGTCCCGCAAGTCGTTCATCCTCCAGCAGCAACAACAACAACAACAGCAGGCATCGTCAGGCGCTCGTCCCTCATTGGCGCGCTCCGACACTGCGGACGCGAACTTCTTCTCGGGCTTCCGCGACACCAACGTGTTCGACGCGCCGAGACAGCAAGGTGCGACCCGCATGAACTCATCAGCTTCGGTGTCCGGTGCGAGTGCTGTGCCACATGCTGTTGCGCTTCGCGACCGCTCGAACTCGTGGGCGGTGCCTCGCTCGTATTTCCCGGGAAGCGAACACACGATGGACCCAAAGTCCACGGGCAAGCTAAAGAAAGAGATCAGTAACGCAGTCAAGGTCGTGGAGACGTTCCTCTCGCCGAAGATGCTCAAGGATCAGTCGATCCCCGAAGAGCTCCTGATTGAAGCGTATGGACTCGTGTTCTTGACTGTCTACAAAGTCGGCTTCCTGTTCTCAGGCAAGATTGGCAACGGGTTCGTGATCTCGCGCACAGCCTCCGGATGGTCTGCGCCATCGTTTATCAGCTCGGGAGGTCTCGGATTCGGTATGATGGCGGGAGGCGAGATGGTCAATTACATGATCATCTTGAGCTCCCGTAGCGCTGTCAAGGTGTTCACCCGCAACGGACAGTTCCAGCTTGGGTCGGAGTTGGATCTCGCTGTCGGCCCGATCGGAAGAGCTGCCAGCGCGTCGGTGAATCTGAGTCGCGGAGGCATCGCGCCAAACTACTCGTACAGCCACAGCGTCGGTCTCTACGGTGGCATCGGATTGACGAGTGCTGTGATCTGCACGAGACGATCACTGAATGCGAAGCTGTACGGAAGCAACGTGACTGCGCGCCAGATTCTCGGTGGAGAAGTGCCGTGCATGCTTGCAGAGCCGCTTTGGAAAGCTCTGGACAGAGCGCTTGGTGTGCAGCGGGAGTACGCGAACGGTCTCCCAGTGTTGGTACCGTCGTTTGTCGGCGTCTCCTGCGATGCGTGCGGCTACATGAACACGAGCGAGAACCACATGTGCACGAGATGCCAGAACCTGCTGGTGTACAGTGTGAGCGTGCATTCGGGACGAAGAAACACGAGTGGTTTGATTGTGACGACGAACCACGCGGAGCCTCAGTAAAGAGGGGGCCTCAGTAGGAGAGAGGGCGACCGGAGCAAAGGTTGCTCGCTCAGTTGTTTCATGTTTCTGGTGTCGCGGCGAGTCGGATATGGAGCCTTCAACGACTTTGTTTTTTCTTTTTGTTTTGTTTTTCTTTGCTTTAGTGCGTCGATTGAATTGGTATCCGAGAGCGCATTTTCGTTAGAAAGAGTTGACGCACATGATCAGAAGCAATAACCCCAACAGAAATTCACTCTCTCGCTTCTCTTGATTTCATGTGGTTGCTCTATTGTGGCTGGTGTCCGCTTGTGCCAAGTTGAACTTCGCACACGTCGCAGATTTCCGTGGACATACAAGCAGCTCTGCCTCGACTGAAGGTGTCACGAAGGTGGCTTGAAAGAGTGGAGGTCTTTTGCTTAAGTACGAACCAGACACATAACTTGATTTCAGTATAGTCTTTCCAGTAAACTTTCTAAATTGATTGGGTTTATTTTTGCTAACGGTAACAATTTAGAGAGGCTACTTTGCGCTTTGTTTTCCCTTTGGTGAGAAATTGCGCCATGGCGCGAATGCGGGTGTCACTCATTCCACAGAGCACCAGCAGAGCAGACGAAGAACGCAGAAGCGGTGGCAGTACGAGACGCGTGGCAAGCGCTATCAATCAGAGCTCAGCGCACGCTGTGGACGAAGGCGCTGCTACTTTCTCCTTATAACCAGAGCTGCAGGTGGCAAAGCGCCGGTTGTGAGAGCAGAAAGGCAAACTGCAACAAATAGCGCAGACGATGGATGCTGGTGACCAGGATGCTCCTGAATACGAATGCGAAAGCGGTTTCTCACAGTGTGGCTCGCAGCGCGTTGAAGACGCCGAGGTGTATTTCCAAGTGATCAGCGGGCTGAACGTCTTTGAGCAGGACTTCGACACAGCGATGCAGATTTGGATCTACCAGGACTCGATGGTGGAGCGACTTTGCTTTGACGAACCGCGCGTGACTCGTCGACGGCGTTCGGGTACAGCTGGTAGCAGCCAGTCACAGTTTTCTCGGCTTGATCCACTGAGCGGATACAGCCAGTCACAGCTTTCGCAAGCAGTCTCAAGTAATGGAGATGAGATCGTTGGGCGTCGTCTGAGAGGAAGAAGGAAGAGAAGACGAACGGGTGAACTGGGATCTGTGGGGTCAGAATCGCCCATGCCGCCTCTCTACGGCAGAAACTCGTCCGCAATGTCTGCAGCGATGCACTTTCCAAGCTACAGCAATCAGGACGTCTACACGCAGGAAACAAGCACTCCGTTCGAGCTGACCAGCGACCTAACTCCGTCACCGTATTTCCATCAAGACAAGGCGAACGATGGCTTGCATCACGAGCGAACCGCGCAAGAAATAGTGGATGATCCAAGCGCGTTATCAGGAACTATGGGATGCTCTCCAACAATCTCGCTAGATCCTGAGGCCGTCCCAGAGAACCGTTTTGTTCAGAAATTGCATCAAAATGCGGTTCTTCGTACCGCACCCTCTGGGATGGATGCTCCGAATGTGTCAAATGTGTCGACAACGAAGTTCCTGCATCATCATTACGAGACAAGAAATGAAGTTCAAAACGCCCAAGATTCGTTTTTAGCCGCTGCGTACACTCAAGCAGTCGAACTTAGCACAGCGGTCAGCAACAACAGTCAAGACGTATTTTCTTCCAGCATCTACTACCACGAGCAAGAGTCGCTCATATCCGACGACACAGTAGAGACGCAAGTCTCTCTGAACCAACCATCACAGACACAAAGTCAACATCCAAGCACACAAATCCAAACTATTCGACACGTAGCAAGTCCAGGCCATGGTGCTAGACACACATCAACAAACCACACTCGGATGGTGCCGAGCCTGTTTCAGACTGGTTCTGGTCGAGCGGTGGAGATTTCGAAAGAGAAGCTGCGCGATTACGAGAGCAAGTGGCGCGCTGAGGAGATGGAGGCGCAGGCGTCGTCGTCGTCGTCGTCTGTGTCTGCGTATGTCGCCGAGGATGGAGATCGTCGGTCGTCGCTGGCTTCTTCTGGTCGCCGAGAGAGTACGAGTGGCGCCGCCACGCGGATGGATGGCGATGCCGGTGGTCGCGGAAGCAGCAGCACTGTGCCGAGCCTGTTTCAGACTGGTTCTGGTCGAGCGGTGGAGATTTCGAAAGAGAAGCTGCGCGATTACGAGAGCAAGTGGCGCGCTGAGGAGATGGAGGCGCAGGCGTTGTCGTCGTCGTCGTCTGTGTCTGCGTATGTCGCCGAGGATGGAGATCGTCGGTCGTCGCTGGCTTCTTCTGGTCGCCGAGAGAGTACGAGTGGCG
>JAADVO010000814.1:0-14748 GCA_023335655.1 Globisporangium spiculum | reverse complement strand
CTCGTTTGGCTGCTCTTCTGCTTTTTGCGGCTGTTGCTGCTGATGTCCATTGGTTGGGAGCACTGCGGTTGATGATGACGAGCGCCTGAGATAAGCTCTTGAGCCTATGTGGCTTTTCATCTGGAGCTCGTCGGTGGATCGTTGCTTGACGACCAACTTGCGGATTTTCGCGCTCTCGAGACTGTCGCCGGCACTCTTCTTCGCTGGTCTCTCGCCGCTTTCCTCTGCATGGTGGGGGTTCTCCTCTGTATGGTGGGGCTTTGCCTTTTTCTTCTTCTTCTTCTTCTTCTTCACCTTGTGCTCAGGCTTTGGTGGCGCATTGCTGGGGTTGTCTGCGTCTCTCAGCGGCATCGCTCGCTCAGTGCCTCGTCGGTCATGAAGAATGAAAGAAGTGAGACTACTTCTATGGAGAAGATTAGCGCGAATTCAGACAGCTTGAGAGTTTGGGGCTTGAAATAGGGAGCAGTGCGGTTTTCTTATGCTCACTCACATCCTATTTCAAGATCCCCTCCGCGCTTCTGAGCCGCAGCTACCAGCTTACAAGATCGCAAGCATTGGGATCAGGACTCTTGATCCCGTCTCAAGTGACAACAAGGTTAAGTAAGTGGCCATCTCACGCCATTAATCTGCATCTATCTCACCGCTACTTTCCTTCGCTACGAACACTCAGTACTAGAGCGTCCGGCGATTGTTGTTCTATTCTAGCAAGCATTAGCCGAGAGAGCCAAAAGACCGTGAAAACTGGAGCTCCGCCCGCACTCTCCCGATCCTCCTCAGCCCAAGTCTTCAAAGCGCAAAACGCGGCTCTCGAAAGCAACGACTGCGGCAAACTCTCGCAAGATCGCTGTAGCAGCCGTCGCGCCTGAGCTAGAAGCAGAGTGGCCAACTCGCGCCGTCAAACCAGTTTCCTACAGGCAGCAATGAGGCACAGTCGTCGTCCCAATCAAAGCTGACGCGTGGCTCCACAGCGCCTTTGCCTTCCCAAGGTCATAGTCAGAGGCCGCTTCGACCACCTCTTTCACGCCGCCACAAAAAGACTCCAGTACTCGACGATGCAGGTAACAACAACAGCGGTAGTAATGACGATAACAACACAGCATCTCAGCAGCCTTCACGACGCACTTCGTCAGGCAAACTTTATGGTGACATGGTGGAAACCCAAGAGGTCGAGGCGCTCTGCTTGCGATTGGGCATGGTGCAGAAGGACGTCTGGTGCCTGCGCAAGCAGTTCAACGACGAGGACACCGAAAACACGTACGTTGTTTGATGCATTGTAGCTTTTGACGATTGACCAATGATTCTAAGAAACAAAGCTAATCCGTTATTACTATCTTCCTATGTGAACTACATGAATACGATCACGCAGACCACGTTCTTCTTCCTCATCAACGAAGAGCGGCGCAACCTCACAAGAACGATCTTCCGAATCGCCAAGATCCCAACTTCGCAACCGCGCCTAACATTTGACGAGTACCTCTGTTACGTGTGCGAGTTCGCGTCGCTGAGCGAAGTGGAACTGCTCAAGTTCTTCTACCAAGCGTACAACGAAGACAGCACGACCGGAGGTGCCATGGGCGAGTCAGAGATCCTGAAACTCGGCAAGGAGCTGCAGGCGATGGACCCGGCGTTCTCCAAGAACGTGAGCATCGCGACCAAGAAGATGGCATCGAGCCGGGACCTGATGTCGCAGCAGACGCTGCTCACGTTCCAGGACTTTGAGCGTCTCTCACGGCAAAACAAAATCGCGTTCTACCCGCTCTTCCATATGCAGCGCAACGTCCGCGTGGGCAACCTGGGCGATGAGTACTGGATCGAGAAAATCCGTGAGAAGCTGGAGGTGGAGCAGATGCTCAAGTACATGGCTCGCAGCCACGGCCGACAGCCTGATGTGGACTGAACGACCAAGAGCTTCGACACTGTCTTCCATCGCAAGAACTTGGCGATCCGCGTGCGCAGGCGAGCGCGCCTGCTCTACGGAGCCCAGTACCGGCATCTTGTCCATAAACGGTGAAGGCCGTTTAGTTTTCGGACCCGATAAGTCGTCGTTGCATCAACTCGGTTGCGTAGAGCTCGCCAGCGCGCTTGCGGATATAGAACACGTCGTCGGAGAAGAAGCTCGAGATGTGCTCGCGCATGCTCATCTCGGGGATCGCGCCGTAGTTGCGGCGCATGTAGCTCAGCAGCTCCTGGATCTTGAGCTTGCGCGCGACGATCCGCGACCAAAAAGATTCGCCGAGCGTCGCGGCGCGGATGTTCTTCTGCATGTTGACGATCGGGTAGAACGCGACCGGAAAGTTCCTCGCAAACTTCATGAACTGTGCGATGTCCACGAGTCCATCCTCGGCGCCGACACCCCGCCCGCCGTCCGCGCCGCCGAGCATTTTGATCGCGGTCTCGACATTCTTGGGGAAACAGAACTGCTTGCTCTGGAGCTCTTTGCTCATCTTGGTGAACTCGTGCTCGTCGAGCGAGCCGGACTGGTCGTCGTCGTACAGGTCGAAGACGTACTGGAAGAGCTCGGGCTTGGTGAGCGATGCGAACTGCACAACGCAGAGAATGTACTGGTCGAACGAGATGTACTTTTGGTCCTTCTCGATTTTGCCGAACTTGAAGACGCCCTTGCTGATCGGCCGCTCTTCTTCACTGATCATGAAGAAGAACTCGGCCTGCGTGACCTCTCCGCTGTGTTCGAAAGCAAGCAGATTAATGAGATGAGATTCTTACGAATGATGTTGATAAGGAGACCAGCACTGAGAGTGAGAGCGAGAGAGAGTGAGTGAGTGAGAGAGAGAGAGAGAGAGAGAGAGCTAATAGACTCACGTGCAGTACATGTCGTTGGCGTCGTACTTCTTCTTCATCCTGCAGATGTGCCTGCGCGTGAGGCCGAGGCTGGAGCAGACGTCTTCGCACTGCCTTGTCTGGATGAAGATGTCGTAGTGCCCTCGCACAGGCTCGTCTTCATCCAGTCCACCGTCCTCTCCAGTAGCAGCGCCATCACCATCATCGTCGTCATCACCCTCAGTATATTTTACCACAGTGCTGCTGCTTAGCGTCGCTTTCCTGGGTTTCACTTCGATGGGTTTCACACTCGCATCGTCAGCAGCAATACTCTTCTTTGCATCCTGCTTTGAGGGCGAGGACGAAGGCGATGATGTACTAACCATCGACGTCCTCACGGGCTTCACCGCGCTCTTCGCTGTGGCCGTGACAGGCGTTGACGCATTCTTCGCTTCAGGAGATGCAGTCACCGCCACCCTGTTGTTGGCGTTCCGCTGCTTTGTCGGGCTCTTATCTCGTGTCTCTGGGGAAGTGAAAGGTGCTTTCACATTGTTGTTGTTGCTGCTGCTAGTGGTGATAGTGGCCGCTGCCGACGCGTTCTTGCTGCTGGTCTGCTTGGCCTTGACACTCTTCTCGCGCTCGAGCGCTACGTCGAGCTTCGCCAGCTGCTTGGGTAGAACCGCGCGCTTCTCTTTCCCATTGGACGGCGCGTTGTTGCTCATTGGCGCGATCAGTTTGCCAGCCAGCGGGCAATTCGCATGCGCTCGCGCGCTTTACGAGCTAACGTCTTTGCACACGCGCGTGCGTGTTGGAAGTGTCCGTACCGCACGCGCGTCATCAGCAAGGGCGTGCGTGTTGGCTCGCACTTTCTCGCTCGGTTGCACGGTGCGTGCACACGCACATCGCATGGAAGAATTTAGAGCTGGCCGTTGACGCGTTTCACGACTGTCCACATTTGGTTTGATCAAGCTTGTTCACAATGGAGCCCTACCGTATGACTCAGAATAGTAGCCCTTTGTCGTGAATGTCAAAAATAGTGAGGGGGTTGACTTGGCGGATTCGAGATACAGGAGAAGCAAACGACATTATCAAGACAAGACGCGTCACAAGGCAAGCAGACAGAAGATGCATCGACGTCCAGGACACGGAGACTCTGCCGAGAGAGGTGAGTGAGACTTGCTATACGCACAAACCTGTCTTCTCTTTTCACCCGTATGCGTAGGCGCTCTCGATGCATTCTGCGCTTTGCTACGGGCTCCTGTGCACATCAGGATGGTGCTAGCAGGAAGGAAGGATACGATGCACGCAATACTCGCGAGCTTATAGCAATGCTAATAGTTCTTCTGCTTCTTGTGCGCGACTATCGTAATACAGACTCGGCTGTGGCGAATCACCCGCAGCATGCGCGTAGTGCTCGTGGCGCTGGCGGCGACCCGGGGCTTGCGCTCGTGAAGACGCTCGCTGGGAAGGCGTGGAAGTCGAACCGCGTGAAATCGGGGATGGTGCTTTGGCTCATCGGTCTCTTTTTCATGATGCTGGCCCCAGGCTTGCGCACAGTCACACCAGGTAATGGATGATTTGTGTGTATGCCTCTATGATAATCGTGCTTGAGTGCATGAGCGACTCGAATCTGATTGTATAGAGTACATGCATCGTGCCTGCTTGCACATTTGCCAGAGATGAAGGAGAAGTACAACATGATGGTCGTGAATGCTGCGAACATGCCCGAGTTCCACGAAGCGTATGCGAACTACGCCGAGGCGCAGGAGCAGGTGGACGAAGTGAAGGTGTGGTTCTGGCGCTTCCGCGAGCCGTACCACTCGCAGGTGAAAGAGCGCCAGCAAGTCGCGGACAAGTGGCACAAGGAGATGGACCGTTTGGACGAGATCCGCGAGACGAAGATGAAAGAAGCCAAGGCGTACGTGGGTCTCTGGTCCGACTTTGGGATGGCAGAGGTGCGCTCGCGGTTCTGGGGCGCGTTTGAAAAGGGCAAGATCTTCGCGCAGCAGCAGACGTTCTACCACATGATCGTGCGCGTGATGACTGCGCGCGACGAGGACATTGTGAGCACGATCCTGAATTGGATCTTTGTGGCGCTCACAAACTTCACGACCGGGCTGCTCGGCGCGCTCTTCTACTTCTTCTTCAGCCTCGTCAACATGGTGTTCTCGTACCAGCCGGATCCGCTCAGCGCACTGGCGTTCATCGTGCTCGGGTTCGTCGGTGGCGCGAGTGTGATCGCATCGTATTTATTCGCAATGTACGGGATGGTGGCGAGCGGCGTGTACGTCGTGGGAAAAGTCATCGTGCGCGATGCGCTCGAGCAAGAGCAGCGCCAGCGCCTTCGTCAACAGCAGTTTTAAGCGGTAAGAGGGAGGGAGAACTGCTGGTAGTTTTTACGTTTTTACGATCTTCTCTCATTCAATGTAGCCACAGTGAAGCGTCAATTGAAACGAAATCCACATATTTGTGGTTCTCTTCTTACACACGCAGAGCTTCTTCTCCTCAAGAACTGCCGGGGGACGCTTTCAAGCCCTCCCCTCGTTCTCTTTCTCTTGTTTGCTCATTTACAACTTGCAGGTGCCATACGCCTTGTTGTTCTTGTGCGGCGCAACATCCAGAAGTGGACCCATCAAGTGCCAGCCGCCGTCCACGTGCAGCGTCGTGCCGGTGGTGTACTGCGCAGCAGGGGTGAGGTAGAAGAGCACGCCCGCAGACACTTCTTCGACGCTGCCCACACGCGTCGCGGTCGTGACCTTTTCGGCAGCGGTCACAAACACAGCAGCACCTCCGTCGTAGTTGTCCGCACCGCTCGACAAGATGATGCCCTGTGTGATGACAATGTTAGCCAGTAAGCAAGCAAGTAGACGAGAGGAAGAGTTAGCTCAGGATGTGAAACTTACAGGAGCGACACAGTTGACGGTGATTCCCGAGGAAGCCCACTCCACAGCCAGCGACTTGGTCAGGTTCTGGATGCCGGCACGCGCCGCAGCACTGTGCGCCATCATTGGGTAGCCGTTCTCCATGACCAGGATGATGTTCACGATGTTGCCGCCGTTCTCCTTCATCCACGCGTGGTACGCTTTCTTCGTCACCAGGAAGGTTCCCGTCCTGTCAAGTGAAGCAACACGGTAAGGATCTTTTCCCACACAAGCAACGCGCAAGATGCAGAGAGTATGCACATTCGTACAGGTTGGTGCGCATGACAGCTTCCCAGCCCTTCAACTTGACATCGGAGATCAAGGAGCGGAACTGGCCACCGGCTACGAGAAAACAAACCAATCAAGGTCAATACTCTACTCAGCCATTGAAACACTACGGCACATTGGGTTCGCTTGCATGCGTACGCACCGTTGTTCACCAAGAAGTCGATGCGTTTGAACTTGGCAAGGGTCTCGTCGACCAGGTTGTTCACCTGAGCATTTCGCAAAACGTGCCCACGTTAGGTTTCAATATAAAAAAAATGCCGCTTCTCCATATCCAAGCAGTTCGCTCACCTGCTCTTCGCTGCGGATGTCGCACGTGATCGTATAAATCAAGTCCTTGCGGTTCGCGCTTCCGAGTTCGGCGCGGATGGCGTCCGCGGCCGTGTTCAAGCGCTCCGCGTTACTATCGACACGCAACAAAAGCAGGAATTATAAATGAGTCGATCCCAATGTCACCCCGCTGCTGGCTGTTGTCATGACATGATTCAAACTCACCGCGCAGCGATGACAACAGTGCAACCCAGCAGTGCCAGCTCGTGGGCGATGGATTTGCCGATGCCGGTGCCACCGCCAGTTACGATCGCCTGCCAGTTGGAATTGCACACATACAAAGCAAATCAGCGCCAGTTCAGCCGACGAGCGGCGCATGACGCATGATAGGGAGAGGACGGACGCTAAGGAACGTACCACTTTGCCGTTAAAGAGGCCGGGGCGATAGATGCTGAGCGCCGAGGGTTCGCGGATGGGCTTGGACATGGCTGCTTTGACTGACGGGGGGCGGGCGGGTCTGGAAATGGCAGTCGCTCCACTCGTCTTGGACGACGGCGTCACTTTCAGCTCACTCTCGGCTGGCTTTGGTTTGTCAAAGCTTGAATGGCTTGTTGATGCAACAATGGAACTTCAAGGGTGTCGTCAAAAACAGCGCAGACACGGTCAGTGATTTATCCCTAAACTGCTGGTTACGTTACGCACCTAATTCAAAATGAATCTAGGATTTTGTTACTAAGAAACTAATTGCGAGCGAAGGGATGGGTGGAATTGGCATACAAATAGCAAGAGTGATTTGTAATATATGTCAAAACCTTTGCAGATTGCATATATATATACTAAACCCTTGATAGATCATTCAACCTCTTTACATTGGTTTTGCTATTTCAGCATAAAATATATTGTAGCATTCATCATTCTTTAGCGTTTGATGTCAAATTTTCCACTGTTGTCGATAAAGGACAAAAAATGTTGCTGCTTCCGACGCAAAATCCAGTCCTCCATCGGAAGCATGGTGTACACCACGAGGGACGTCACTTCGCTAGCTGCATCTTTCGACGGCTGAGGAAGAGACTGGAACCACACTTTTTCCAGCACACGGACGTCCTTGAGAAGGAGTGATTAAGGGCAGAGTGGGAATCTTCAGCCTCGCACTCATATTATACTGTGGGGTGCCGCGTGAAAAGAGGTCTCCGTTCGCGGTCCTCGACAATGTTGGAGGCAACTTGTAGATTCACCTGGCATGGCAGTCACTCGCAACGGCTTTCCAGATCATATCATATATGCAATTGCAGCTGGGACGTTCTATCGGTAGCTAATTGCAACATGTGAGAGGATATACACACATGCAACAATGCCCCCAGTCCATTCATCAGATCACAGCGAGGGACTCATTTCGATTGTGACGCCATCGAATCTGCGATTGTCATTTGGCATCCTCTGACAAAAACATCATCCACTTTACCAAACACACGCATGTTGCATTTGCTTATCTATCACACGCACTTGCACACCAACCAATCAATCTACCAACCAACTAACCAACCAGACCTCCAGTGGGTACTCTAACTAACGTAAGACAGCATGGACGTGCTCTTCGCTCTCTGTTTCTCTCTTTCGCTCGACAACTCTCGCTCTCTCTCTTGCGCCGCTTCCTTAAAAGCTGCCAGCTGGCTGGTAGCTCAGCATGTCGGTGCCGCGAGCAGTGAACACTTTCTGGAGCAGCTTGTCGCCACACGCCATGCGCGCGCGCTCTGGGGTCACGGGGCTGCGCAGCTCGAAATGACCCTCAACGCCCGCATCCTTGCGCGCCGCGTAGATGGCTTCCTTCACGGCGAAGAACGCGCTTGAGCCGAGGAAAAGCGGCGGCTCGCCCACGGCCTTGTTCGAGTGCACGGCAAACTTGTTCTTCTGGTTCGACTCGAGCCAGACGCGGAAGTCCATCGGGACATCATTCGCGCTCGGGATCTTGTACGCGCCTGGGCCGCGCGTGAACAAGTGGCCGCGCTTGACCCACGGGTGGCCGTCGTCGCCCCACACGAGTTCCTCCAGCGCGAAGAGCCCAAAGCCCTGCATGAACGCGCCTTCGATCTGCCCAATGTCGATCGCAGGGTTGATGCTCGCACCCAAGTCCATCAAGATGTCGACGCTGGTCATGTGGAAGTCGCCAGTGAGCACGTCCAGCTCCACCTCGGTGCACGCCACACCGGTTGTGAAGTAGTTGAACGCAGTGCCACCCGCGGCATTCTCCGCGACGGTCTTCGAGAAGTCGTAGCCGCAGCGCTCGTTCGGAACAATGTAGAAGCCCTGCGCCGACAGGTTGATGCGCGCCATGTACGCAGTGTGCGCGACTTCGCCGAATGGCGCGTCGACGCCAAGCTTTTCTCGGATCGGCTGCAGACGCTCCAGGATCTGCTCGCAGGCGTCCAGCGTCGCCATGCCGTACAGATCCGTGCTCATCGACGCAGCAGAGGGCTGCGAGTTCGGCACTTTGTTCGTCGACGTCTCTTCAATGTGCACCTTTTCGTGCGGGATGCCGAACGCGCGCGCGGCGACTTGGATCACCTTGGTGTGCAATCCCTGACCCATTTCCACGCCGCCGTGCGAGACCAGCACACTGCCATCCGCGTACACGTGGACCAGCGCGCCGCCCTGGTTCATGAACTTGGACGTAAAACTGATGCCAAACTTGCACGGGATGATCGAAACACCGCGCTTCACCCAGCGGTTCTTGGCGTTGAAAGCCGCGGTCGCTTCTTTCTTTGCAGCAAAACCGCTCTTGTCGATCGTATGCTGCCAGAGCATGCGCAGGTTGAACTCCTCCAGCGGCTGACCAAAGTGCGTCACCTCGCCTTGCACGTACATGTTTCTCGAGCGCACTTCTTCCGGCGCGAGGTTCAACTTGCGCGCGATCTGGTCAATGTAGCTCTCGGCGACCATCAGTCCCTGCGGACCACCAAAGCCGCGGAACGCAGTGTTCGTGGCGAGGTTCGTACGACACACAGTGCCGTTGGCGCGGATGTGCGGGATTTTGTACGAGTTGTCGCAGTGGAAGAGCGCGCGGTCCATCACTGCTTGCGAGAGATCCAGCGAGTAACCAGCGTTGTTGTACATGTCCAAGTCGAGCGCAACGATCCTGCCGTCGTTCTTGATGCCGACCTTGTACTTGGCATAGAATGGGTGACGACCACCGGTGGTGAGCATGTCAACGTGACGCTCGAGCAGGACCTTGACAGGACGCTTCATCAAGTACGCCGCGACTGAGCCAGCGCACGCCACAAACACGCTTCGGGTCTCCTTGCCGCCGAAGCCGCCACCGATGCGCTTCGTCGCACACGTCACGCGGTTCTCGTCAATGCCGAGCACACGAGACACCAGCACCTGGGTCTTCGTCGCAGCCTGAGTCGACGAGATGATCTTGAGACCCCCCTCCTGCGGAGTGCACAATGAAATGTTCGTTTCAAAGTAGAACTGCTCTTGGCCACCGAGGTTGACTTCCCCTTCGAGGATGATGTCCGATTCCGCGAATCCCTTCTCAATGTCCCCATCGATGATCGTGTGCACAGGAAGAATGAACGACTTCTCTCGAATCGCGTCTTGGATGGTGATCACGGACGGTAGCTCCTCGTAGACGATTTTCACCTTGTCCGCCGCTGCCATCGCGAGTTCGTGCGTGTCCGCGACGATAATACCGACTGGCTGACCAACGCAGACGACCTTGCCTGCCGCAAAGCACTCTTCATCCTTCACGACCGGACCCATCTTGTTCGATCCCAGCTTCGCCTTCTCAAACACCGAGGCGTCAAAGAATTCGTGCACGCCTTCCATCGCGAGTGCTGCGCTCGCGTCGATGCTCTTGATGAGACCGTGAGCGCAAGTTGACAGCACTAGTGCACCATGGAGCGTGCCAGGCGTGTTGGGGATATCATCGGTGTAAAGCGCTTCACCCGACACTTGCAGATACGCAGACTTGTGCATGAGTGAATCGCCTACTGGAGCGCGCTCTGCCTTCTCACTCTCGATCGGCTTGTGCTTCGAGTTCGTAAGCCCACCCTTCTCGAGGCCATAGCTTTGTGATCCTCTCGAAATCGATCTCGACTGGTGCAGGAACGATCCGCCCGCAGATTGGATCTCGTCGCCGATCACTGGTGGCGCAGGGAACGACGAGGCGCCAGCAGCGGATGACAGCGCTTCAGCATGGATCTCCTCTTGGAGGGTCTTGGAAGTCGCGATGAAGAACTTGTACAGGAACGACGAGCAGAGAGTTTCTCTGTACTTCGCCATGCCACCTGGAACCCCCTCTGGAAGGTTGAAGTCGTTCGCGTGGAGCACGTCGCACGCTTCGTCGAAAGTGTGCGCGTCGAACGCCTTTCCTATCAGAAACTGCTCCGTTCCAGAGGCTGCCTTGGTCACTGGTGCCATGCCACCGTACACGACCGACGCGTCGGAGATCATCCACGAGCCAGTGGACGAAGAGCAGTCCAGCTTCACACGAATACCTGACGTGACAATACTGATATCGTCTTCTCTGCGGCGCGCTTGCTTGAACGGAAGCATAAACTCCCACTTTTTCGTGTACGGAACGTACACACTAGTGATGACTTCGTCTTTCGCGAGATCCACTTTGCGGTACGCCAGAAAGAAGTCACGCACACGCACAAAGCGAGTACCAGCTGTGCTCTTGAGCTCAACGTACGCGTTCATCGCAGAAAGCAGCGGGTTCATGTCCGAGATCGGGCTTGCCGTCACGATGTTGCCAGCGATACAGGCGACGTTGCGGATGTGCGTGCTCGCGAACCACTTTAGCATCTTCACAATGGATACAAACGACCGAGTCTGGTGAGAAGGTAGCGCCTTAATTCGTCCAGTGAGGTACTGCTTCGCGTCAGTCAATGTCACAGCCGCGCCGAACTTGACACCGTCGAATGGGTCCGCACCGGCGAACACGCTCTGGTTGATCTCGTCACCAGCGCTCACTTCGTTGATCGCCACCAACTCAGGCACGCGGTTGACGTTGATGAGGTGGACGTACTTGAGGCTCTTGAACTTGGTCTCAATGCCCATCTCTGTGTTGCCGACCGAGATCTTGGCGTCGTTGTACTGCTGCTTCAAATGCAGCAGCTGCGACAGTGTCACTGGCGCGAACCACTGCACGGTCTTGCCGTTGAGCTGGAGGAACTCTGGCGCCAACGCCTTCTGCTGCAGCTCCTCTGGGAACACATTCGAGTCGCCGTGAGTCTTGGCGTGCTCCATCTTCGTCTCGAATTTCTTGGCAAGCATTCGGATCTTGCTCGTCGAGCAGCTGGAGACTTCCTTCACGCCTCCGTTCTCTTCGTCGATCTGGAGATCTTCGATGTCGATATCTGGACTGCCCTTGCGCGGACAGCCTTCGCACTCGCCCTTGCACGTAGCTTTCTGGGCGTCAATGCCAAAACTCTTCGCGGCGTCCAAAATGGGACGGTAGCCCGTACAGCGACACAGATTGCCATCCATGCCGTGCTCAATGTCTTCCATCGTCATCTCGACACCAGTTTCGCGCTGCTTGACCATCGAGTAGAGCGCCATGATAAAGCCAGGCGTGCAGAAGCCGCACTGCGATCCATGGGATTCTGCGAGCGCCTGCTGCACCGGGTGCAACCCTTGTGGGTCCAGTCCTTGTCCAGAGATCGATCCGACACCTTCGACTGTCGTGATCGCGCACGTATCCATCGCGCACAGTGGCGCGAGACACGAGTTGACCGACATGTGGCGCACTTGCTTGGCTTGCACGTCGTACTTGGACACCATCACCGTGCAGGCGCCACAGCCTCCCTCGCCGCAGCCGAGCTTCGTGCCTTTCAAGCCGAGCGTGTTGCGCAAAAACTGCAGCAGTGTGAGCTCCGGCTGCACGTCCTTCTCGGCGATCGCGATGCGCTGTCCGTTCACGTAGAGCAGCAGCTCGTTGCGTACGGGCGCCGCGCTCTCGTCGTACGCCAGTGCCGCCGTCATGCTGAAGAGAGTGTGTGAGATGTGCGTGAAGGGGTCTTCTTCTTCTTAGGTGGGGCGAAGTGTCGGCCAGCAGGCGAATTTGGTTCTGCGGGTGCGCTCGCGAGTATGGGGCGAATGCGCGGAGCGCACCGAGCGAGTGTGTGTTGACTGACTGTTGTTTGGTACCAGACCGCTGCTGACGGAGCGAGAGTCACAGGTTTCCCCAAACCGTTTTGCGCGCACGCATTCAGCGGCATTCCGAGTCAAAAGAGGGTGAGAGTGTTAAACGAACGGTTGAAAAGAAGATGGATAGACAGAAATGGTTGTATCCCAATTCACCTTGTTGTGGCTCAAATCGTTTTGTTCGAGCAAAGAATACCCTGGTTTTGAAAAATTGGACATTGATCACGACGGGATGTAGAAACAATCACAAAGCTGAGTCGTGTTTTCGATTTTAACATTGAAGATGGACTGTTGGATCGGCAGAATGAAAAGAAGCATCCACTTTTCGCATTCACCGTTACGCCATCGTATGGTTTTTGTTGTTTCGCAATGTGTGGTATTTGCTTTTTCGTTTACCCTAACCCATAGATACATTCTTGTACATTTTCATAAAAACCTCAGCTCTAGCGCTGGGGCACAGCAAGGTTTTTATAAAATTTATTTGAGTTTGTATTGGATTTTCAGTTCCGAACCCGCACCCGTTTTCGCAAACCCGTAGATGGTTTTTGAGTGGCTTTTTACAGAGTATCACTTTTTTTGTCGAACTGCTATTTTTTATACTAACTAATTATGCTTCGCAAAGTTGCTCTTTGCTCTCGTTTCTCGCTCATGCATGAGCGAGAACACGAAAATCCTCTCCAAGACAGATTGACGAAGAATGAACCAGCTCATGATTCCACTGCAACAACTCAACGCCTCGGCTATCCTGACGAGTCAGGCAACTGGCACGCCGCTGTTGTACATGTCGTCGTAGGCTTGGGTTCAGTCATTCGTGTGGCCCTTTCCACCCACGGCGCTCGGATGGCCGCTTCCTCCCGCCCCACCGATTGGGATGGTCCCGCTCGAGCCATCTCTTCGGCTTGAGTCGTCTTTTGAGTCTGCCCACCACAGCAAGCGCTCACACTCGCTGCTCCCGATGCCTTCTGCAAGTCCCACGCGGAAACGCCAGCGCGCCAAGCGTGCTATTGGGCAAGCACAACCAACATTGCCAGTGCTACCCACTCCACTACCTGCCGCCCCCGACGTTGAGGCAGCTACTGCGCTCGCTCTCGAGACGTTGACTGGCGACCACGATGGTGATGTCGCGTCTGAGCTACGGCTGAGGATCGTGATGACGATGCCGTCGCTCCCGAGCCACAACCGAATTATGTCGAGAAGACGAACACCGTACTGTGTTCGTTTTCTCGGCTCGACATGGTCTACGCGAAGGTCGATCCAGTCCTAGCGGCATGGGCTGAAAGATTGTATCTGGAGCGCGGTTTCACGGTCACCGAGGCGGCATGGCTGGCCGGAATGAAAGTTTCAACGCTAGGATCACGAGTCGAAAAACGTATAAAAGACGGTGTGAAAAGAGTGGTCCCTGAAGTGGACACCATGAGGGATCAAGTCATCCACCAGATGAAAAGGATGAAAGCAGCGGCTCAGGGCGTTCTTTTCTTCTCGACGTCAGACAAAAGACATCGAAAAGTCTCTGGCAAAGTTGTTAAAGATTTTGCCTAGGGTGGAGTACTCGCTCGATATCTGCAATTGGAACATATCGTACGAAGATTTAGTGAAGCTCGTGTTGAGAGCCAAGAAAAGAGATATCGTAGTTACAGACACTATCCAAGCTGGACAAGACTACTCCAAGATCCAAGAGCTGATCGACGCCGGCGTCACCGTCAATATCATGGGTGACACCCGCTAGAGTATGCATTACAAATTCTGCATCCTCGATGGTGCGACTGTCCTCAATGGCTCCTTTAACTGAAGCCGTCGTCCCGCATTCAAGAACATGGAGAATGTTGTCGTGACTTCGAGTACCAAGCTGCTTCGAAAGTTCAAGAAGGAGTTCGCGCGAGTCATTGGATTGAATTTCAGCCAGTTCCAGGGAGACCAGAAGAAGAAAGCGAAAGAGAAGAAAAAAGTCCAAAGCGAATAAAAAGAAGAAAGCAATGAAGAAGACGAAGAAGTAACACATTTCTATGTTAGGACTCGACCTCAATTAAGTTTGTGATGATTTGAATATGCATAGTGGCACTTGGGACCTTGAAGATCGCTTTGTGTGTTGTTCTGTTTCGAAGGTTGATACTCATTGTTCTATCCGAACCCAAGAAAGCAAACAGCGAAGAAGAGTGCCGGCGACAGTTTCGAGAGCGCGAAAATCCGCAAGTTGGTCGTCAAGCAGCGATCCACCGACGAGCTCCAGATGAAAAGCCACATAGGCTCAAGAGCTTATCTCAGGCGCTCGTCATCATCAACCGCAGTGCTCCCAACCAATGGACATCAGCAGCAACAGCCGCAAAAAGCAGAAGAGCAGCCAAACGAG
>JAADVO010000813.1:0-14757 GCA_023335655.1 Globisporangium spiculum | reverse complement strand
GGCTCGCACCTTGCGCTACGGATGCACTCGTTAACGTTGACACTGTCGTAGCTTGACGCCGTTAAGCATCTCGTCCATCAGAGTATTCTCCATGTGGCGTCGCACTGATGCCGAGTACTGGCGGTGTCCCGATATGATGTGCGCTGTGAGTCGCCCAACGTCGAATTCTCGATGGAGGTTCAAGCGCTGACTCTGCTGTTGCTGTTGCTGCTGCTGCTGGCCTCCATAATACTTCACGTGCGACGCGAAGGACTCAGCGTCGACAACACTTGGAGTCAGACGGGTGTATGCTGTCACACTTGCAGCGCTCGAGCCATTCACCGTCTCCACGCGCATGATCTTGCCCCAGCCCCTCTGGACCAGCTGGATCGCGGGCGTGCACAGCGAGATCGATCCAGCGCTCTCGGCGATCGACTCCCAGAGGAAATCTACCGAATTGGAGCAACAAATGCGCTTCGTCGCTGAGTATTCGGTCGTGAACTGGTGGTCCACGATCATCAGATTCGAGCTCGCCATCTGCTTCGTCACGATCAAGTCGTTCGTCGACTTGATCACCTCGGTCTATTGGAGAAATACAAATCAAATCACAACGTTGAGTTAAAAGATGCGGACCTTCAAGGTACACAGATTTCCCAACACCATCAGTATTCACCTGGGTTTTCTGGTTGGTCAGCGTCAATATCCTCGACAGCACGTACGTCCAGAGTACCTTAGCGCCAGCTTGAAAGTCGAACGGGATGATGTACCGCTCTATCATGTCGATGCAAAGCGCCTGGTCCTCGTTCCGCAGGATCTTGGAGTCGCTCACGGTATCTTGCAGCTGGATCGCGCTGGTATTGCTCATGTCAGAGAAGCGGCTCATTTGAAACGCGATTTCCTGGTTGCAGGTGCGCGCGTTTATACTCTTGATGAGCTGCTCGTAGATCTCAATCTCCTTCGTACTCGCTCTCCCAACAGCAAGAGCGTGAGAACCTTGCTCGTGTTCCTGAGCTTCATCTGTGATATACTGCCGCTTGGACAAAACCTCTTGCAGAGACGTGGCAAACTTCGCCTGCATCTTCATTTTCTCCCTGAGCTTGGTGTTCTCCAGTCTCGCGCGCGCAGCCGCCTGCATCTCCTTCTTGGCGACGCGCTGCCACTTCCGTGCATCAGATTCCTCGCTTTCATACCGCAGCAGCTCTGCTTCCGCTTGTTTCTGCTGACACTTGAGCGTCTTCAGCTGTCGCTCAAGTTCCGTGGCTGCTTCCCGCATACGCAGTACCTCGTGATGGCGGCGCTTCTTCATCTTGCGCGTCGTCGGCTCTGCTGAACCACCAGACGCATACAATGCGCGCTTTGAATTTGTCGGTGTGGGGATGTGTTCCGAGTCTTCACCATCGTAGTCGACAGCATCCACGCTGAAGCCGAGATCGAGGAGTTGCATAGTCCCGCCGTCGTGCTCCCGCCAGAGCTCGTCGGCGCGAGAGACATGGAGCTCTTCGTGTGGTTGTATGGAAGGCGCGGATAGAAGGCCGTCACCCGCAGCTATAGCATCCAGAGGCGCGGCCATGAAGCCCGAAGCATCCGCAGCGCCGTCGCCGTCGCTCGTGATCGCCATTATTGCTCGCTCTTCGTCTTTCTGGGCTTCTCTCTGGTGCTTGGCGCTCTTCGTTCTCTGCGACCGCAATCCCTCCCTCTTGTTTTCGTGTAGTTGCTGTTGGGCGAGTTCGAAAAATTAACACGGGAGATGAGTTTTATTTCCAACTCAGATATTAACTTCAATCTGAGTCTGAGGTGGGATCAGATCCTCTACTGCATTCTGTAGCAACAACCATGTTAAGCTTGCTGCCTTCGGAGGCCAATTCAGCAAAACTCGCTGTCATCATGTCGATTTCCCGATTTCGGGGCTCACTCTGGGCCTGCGAACATCGTCCATGAGCTCATTCTCGATCAATTGGCGCGCTAACCGGACGTTCTTCTGGTAAGATGCGATGAGCACATCCGCGAATGCACTGGGGTCCTGTCGCTGTAGCTGACGGGTCTGTTTTTCGCTTCTTTGGGATGTGGAGGTTGACTTGGCCACAATTGGAGGATTGACTCGGACGAACGACTGAATAAGTGTCACCACCGATCCGTCTCTTGCGTAGGAGCACGATATTTTAGTCCAGCCTGTGTGCATCAACTCGAGCAAAATGGTCTCGCCTTCTGGGTCTTGTTTCGATTCTGCAAACGACTCTCACACCAGACGCACGTGATCTTGCTGGATGATGCGCCGGTAGACAGAGTAGATAGTCATGAGCCCAGCCTCGCAGGGAGCCTTCTTGAAGACCATGGCCTGCACGGTAGCCAGCATATTCGCGGTCTGATCAATGATCTGGGTCTTGCTCACAACAGAAGGTTGAATACTTTATCAGTCTTGAACTACACATGCGATCTATAATCGAAGGGCCGCACTGACAGATCGACACCCAGGTTGCCTCACCTTTTGAGTTGTGTGGGCGGTTGTGACTTCACCCGTTGTCATGTGGCTCCAGATCATGTCGCTAGTCGCGACAAAGTCGAACGGCAGGGTAGACGACTCGACAAATTGAAATGCATCCCCAGCTCGTCACTGTAGGCAGCATGTGTCTCGCTCAAGCGTTTGTTCGAGGAGGCTGCAGCGTTGAGGTTGTGCGCCTCGAAGACTTGATCGAAAGTCGAGAATCGGGCATTAGAGCTACTAGCGAGCTCCTTGAAGATCTTCATCGCAGTTGATGTCACGTTGATGGAGAGATACTGCGTGTTGCTAAGCGCTTCCTCCGCAATCCGCTGTATCTGCAAAGCAAACAGGAAATTTACAACATGAGTACTACTACCCAAGCTAACACTCTCAACCCAGAACAATTAACTCGGATGAGCAAATGCAAATGTACCTGTCGCTGGTGCAGCTTGCGCTCAAGTGCCGTGACGAATTTGCGTTGAGTCGCCACCAGTTTCTTGAGCTCTACGTTCACTGTCTCCGCTCGTTTCCGTTCTTCTGTTGGCGCTTGGCTAATGGCTTCCAGGTGGACGCAGCAGCAGTCAGCGAGAGAGAGTCTCCAGCGGAGTTTATGTTGGTGGTGGTGCTCCTCCTCGCTTCTCGCAGGCAATCGAGTGCCAGCTGCAGCTGGTTCGTTTTCAACCGCAAGTGCGCCAGCTTTGCCTTCTCGCGTTGCGTTCGCATCAACGTTTGCTCGGGTTTCTGTCGCTTTTTGTTCTCCAAACGGGGCGTTTGCGTCGCATCTTCGTCTTTCGCTCCTGCGAGCACCACCTCTTCAGACTGAGAAATCAGCGTCTCGGTACTCATGTGGTTGCTTCCGCTGCCATCATCACCGCACCCTACACTAGCTGATTGAATCAAGTCTTCGCTGTTTGGGGCGACGAGCAGGAGGGACTGAAGTCGCCACTGGAGGGCGGGCGATGCAGCCTCCTGTCCATAGAACGGGGTCCAGCTGCTGCATAGAGGTCTGCACGTCGCAGTCGTTGAGGAACGTGCTGAATTCGTCCAGGAACAGCAGGTCGAGCGCGGCGTCACCTCCCATATCAGTCGCGACTACGATCAGCGTGCGCTTCTTGTCCGTCGTGAGCAAATGCCAGAGAACCAACTCGTGATGAACTAACTGCGCTGAGCACGTCAATTCATGCTCTGAGAAAAAAGACGAGAGAGAATTCAAATGTAATCAAGGCGAGCCGTAATCATATGGCGCAGCGATTGTATCAGGATTTTTAAACCAATGATAATCCTAAGATGTATCTTTTCAACCAATGATAGGAGAGCATTTTTAGCTGGAAAAACCTGACACAATAATAGTACTTTTTAAAAACTGACTGCAAGAGAAACTTAGCAGACTCAGGACCTCGCTTGGGTCGTGAAAGAATCGTCCATCAGCTCGTTCTCGATCAGTTGGCGCATCGACTGCATGCTCACCTGGTACGACGAGGTTAGTCGATCCGTGAACGCACCGGTGCACCTCCACTACTGGCAAAGACTTTTGTCTACCCAGTGTGCATTAAGTGGACAAAAACTGCCTCTTGGTGAGCCCTGCTTGAATTCTGTGAATGCCACACTAGCCACACGTGGTCTTGCTAGATGATGTGCTTGCGGACACAGTAGATAGTGGTGCACGGCGAATGACCTTTCCTGGACACGACGCGTATCGTCGCCGGCGAGTCCTCAGTCTACTTGATGACTTGGTTCTGCATCATCATGCAAACTTCATCATTAGCGTAATATTTTAGTCACTGTTGGCCAAATCAACTATCAAACTCACCGTCAATGGTGTGAAGTGCGATCTCTCTCGCTACCATGTGGTCCCGCGTCGCATCTGCGGTCACCAAGAAGTCGAACGGCATGACACTCGCCTTGACAATGTTCACGCGTATCCCCAGCTCATCGTTGAAGGCGACCTGAGCTTGGTTCAAGGGCTTGAAACAGATTGGTGATGAGCTCAGACTATGGGCTTCAAAGATCGCGTCAAACGGCGCAATTCGTGACTCGGAATGCATTGAGAGCTTACTGAAGATACCAAACTCCTGTGGCGTCAGTTCGATAAAGCGATGGCGCTTGTTGCCCTGTGCTTCTTTCCATGTCTAGGACCAAACACAAGCAAGAATACCGATGAGTTCAAGGTCCACGCCGCAATCCTTACTGAGCTACGGCCTTCGCTTTGTTCGTCTCATCAGATGCAATTTGAGCCCTCTGGGCTGTTTGGTCGAATTTTATTCCGCATCATTTGACTCAGAGAAGAGAAGACGCAAGTGAAAACGCTTTTTTGGGACGACATCTCTAAATGGACAGTTAAGTCAAGCTTCGCGCGCATCTACCTACAACGCTATGATCTCGCATTGCGTTCGCTGCTGCTCGAAGAACTCGTCCATGAGGTCGTTCTCGATATTCTGTCGCACGATGTACACGTTCTGCTGAAATGAAGAGACCACCACTTCGCTAAACATACCAGCTTCGTGAGGATGCTGGCGCACCTGCAAGCCGCCCTCGCTCTCTTTGAGGCTCACGCTGTCGTCATCGCAAAGCAGACTGCTTGTTGATGTTGCCATTTTGGGCTTCATGCGCACGAGCGAGAGGACGGTAGTCGCGACCGAGCCATCTTTTGTCTCGGCCCTTAGGATTTTACAGCAGCCCTGCTGACTGATGTGAATTCCTGGTTTCCCACTCAAAGGCTCGCCCTTGTTTTCCGTGATCGAGTGCCAGACCATGAGCACGTGGTCTTCGCGCATGATGCGCCGGTACTCGGAGCGCGTGGTCGTCGTGCGCTTCTCGCCAGCGGTGCCCGACGTCACCAAGTGCTTGGTCGTCAACGATTCCTCGGTCTGCTCCATAATCAGTGTCTATTTCACAACGACACACAACATCATTCAATTAACACGCTTTGCTATATCAGTATCCACCTCGTGTGGACATGTTAACTCACGCAAAGTGTGGCACGTACATTCACGGTCACGGTCTTGAGCTTTCGATCCTTCATGCCCATGTGCTTCCAGGTCATCCTCGCCACTGCGTGAAAGTCGAACGGGATCGTGTGCGCGTCGACAAAGTCGATGTATAGTCCCTCGCTGTCGCTGTGCACTGTGTTCGCCTCGCTCATCGGCAGGTCGCCACGACCAAAGACCCCGCCAACTTCGAAGATCGTGTCAACACTTGGGATGCGCGTCTCAACGCTCTTTGCCATGAGTTCGTAGATCTCAGACTCGTGCTCCCCAGTATCGATTGAAAATGGGCTCGGTTCTTGCACTTCATCCCAAATCTACACAGTACATTTACGTGATGTGAGTAGGTGAACGAGCCAGACAATGGCTACTAACAGATAGACAGACAGAGACACGGACCTGACGTTTGCGCAACATTCGCTCGAGCCCTTTCGCGAGCTTGATCTGGCCTTCCATCGCCTGCTTGAGGTGCGCGTTCTCCAGCTCTGCTCGGTTCTTTTCCTTCAACTGGCGCTGCGCCATCGTTTCCCACATGGACGTGGAGTTTCGTCCGAGCGAGCGCGTCTCTGATGATGACACCAGTGCAGACGTAGCATCGCCCGGCCGAGTCTCATGGTCGGACGGACCCCCACGAAACGCTACCTTCATGTCGTTGAGCTCGCGCTCGAGCTGCCCCACTTTCGTGCGCAAGTAGGTCAATTCCTCCTTCTGGCGCTGCGTAGACGATTTCTTCTTTTTCTTCTTCTTCACGGGCTCCAGGCTCGAACCTTTGGCCGCATCGTCTTCTTTGTCAGCACCGATATACTCAATGCCTGCCAGCTGCTCCATTGGCTCATACATGGTTGACATTGGTGACGAATGGGAGCTGCTTGATACCGTATCGAACGGGATCGGTTCAAGCGCGGCAGTGGCATAACCAGAGGCAACAGCCGGATGGTGCTCGAGCTCTAGGAACTCGCCGAGCTCGTCAAGAAACTCGAGTGTCGCTGCGGCCTCCGCGGCCGACACCACGGGTACGTTGGTTGTCGCCGTGTAGGAAGAAGCGTCCACGCTACGCTGTCGACGTCGGCCTCTGCGCTCCTCCATCTGAAGAAATGTAGCTCTTGGACTGCTCCTTTCGACGGCTCTCCAATGATTATGCGATGCCGATTTGGTGCGGAGATGTGATGATTGGGGAGGAGTCAGAAAAGATTACACTGGATACCGTTCTAAGTACGAGAGATATACACCTTCTCATCCTCCATGCGGTTCTGATGACAACTGGACAACGTCATCCCCATCTGAACCCTGTCATCCGCAGATCCAGGGTTCAGATGAGGATGACGACTAGGATCGCATGGAAGCTGTCAATGGAAGCACCACCTTCGGCTCCGGGATCAGAGCCTTCTATCTGATACTGCTGCCCGCTGTTGATACTGTAGTCATCCTGGCGGTGCAAACGGGGGAGTCAATCGTGAGAAGAGGGGATCATGCGAGACTGGAGGAGTTGTTTGGTCACCTGGGTTGCCAAACAACTTCAACATGGTCAGTGCGAATGAGAGTGACGTTACACGAAGCACACCACAACTCTTGAGTTCAAACGCGCCTGCTTGTTGATTCGTTTACTCATTCCTGAAGCAAAACCAACTTGCGTTGTCCAAATGGAGCAGACGGAAACCGATATCGTACCTCTTCTCTCGCTCGCTATCTTCTTCGCTGTTCGCAGTGTCCACCGCCCTATCCACAATTTCTGCACCTCTCTCTTTCTCACTTCACTCTCCTTCATCTGCTCTCTTTTCCACTTTCTCTCTCTCTCTCTCGTTCTCTCTCCTTTTTCTCTCGTTTTCTTTCTCATCTTCGTTCTTCTTATGCCCTTCAATCAGTGCGGAGTCCGCATTCTCCCTCCATGCCAGGATCTCCACACTCTCCCTGGTTCTCCATCCTTATCGATTGTCGAAAAGCTCGCAGGTACTCGCTCTCTCCTTCCCATTTTAGCCACCGCCAATGTTCAGCATGCGACGCAAGTCTTGCGTCATCGACAGCTCAATCGATATCGACTGCTGTTGTGGGGCTTCCGGCGGCGTCGTGGGTGCGGGTGGTCGCTCGTGGTGTCCTGGGGACGGAAAGTCGAGCTTCCCAAGCGGAGGGCCACTACTGTCATGAGGTAGCGGCGGTGGCTGCGGCGCACTCGTGGCGCCATCAAAAGCGGGTGGCGCGAGGAACGGAGGCAGTGGCAACTGCCTCGGATCCGGCGAGGACTGGAATGCAGACCAGGCCCATTTGCCTGAAGATGCGGAGAGCTCTTCTTTGGACTTTTGCTGCTGTCCGCCGCCGTTCTCTTTGTTCTTGTTGCGTCCTCTTCTTCCGGACGTCTTGCCTTCTTTGCCATTCGCAGCCTGATCGTTTCCTACGGTGTTTCCGCTATCGTCCGCCTGCTTGCTGTTGTTTCGCCGTCGGGCAGGTGTGTTTGATCGACCCTTCTCTTGCTTTGATGCTCGCTTTGCCGATACACTTCGTGTGTTGGCACGCACGTCTGTTGTGGAGAATATCGATAATTTGCGCCTCATTTAATCCAAAGGTCCCATTGTAACAAGCAAAGCCATGATTTCTTTTGCGATCGCATACCTGAATGTTGCTGTTGCTGTTGTTGTTGCTGTTGTTGTTGCTGTTGTTGTTGCTGTTGTTGTTGCTGTTGCTGTTGATGTTGCTGTTGAAGCATTGGATCTCGCTCAATCGCGAGTGATGTCGCATCGGGCAGGCTGCTCGAGAGCATCATCGCGGGCGTGAGCAGCATTCTGCTGGCGCTTCCGTAGCTACTGTTGCCGTCAATCTGTGTACTGTGCGTCTGCTGCTGTGCACTTTGCGTGGTCTTCTTGGACTGGATCGCAATCGGCGCCGAGGCTCCCTTGCCGCGTCGCGACGCCGACGTGGAGCGCTGGTTGGACGCCGCTGAGCCGTCGCTGCTGCTCGCAGTCTGGTCGCTCGGGTATTCGAAATAGCCGAGCTCCTTGTTCCACACGCGCGCATCGACGTCCATGCTCTCGAAGCTCAGGCTCGCGTCAGTCGCGAGCGCGTCGTTCACGTTGTCGTCCGCGTCGAAAAACGGCACAAGGGGCCGGCCGACTAAGTCACGCGTCGACATATCACTTCAGTATCGTTGCTTATCTCTCTCTTCGAGTACGTAAAACAAAAGAAGCAAATGAAGAACGAGCGCAATGCGTGCGTGCACTGCAAACTATATCCACGCTCAGACGAGAGGCACGGGGGGGGAGAGGAGGACACGCGATGGCGCTGCTTTCTTCACCTGGGGATGAGGGAGAATGCGCGCACTGCTGGAAACGGTCGTACTGTGAGTGGCACGTGAGAGCTCGTGAAGCGGCAGGCAGATCGGCGGCTGAGTCTTTCTTCTTCGTCGCTGCGTCTGCTTGCTTGCTTGTCTTCGCTTCTCCCTTTGCGCTTTCCTTTGAGATGCGGAAACGGCGATGGGATTGTGGCAGTAAGCAAGAGAGAGCGTGCATTCGCAACAACCCCAGCTGTTTATTTTGTGTGAGCGCTTTCTTCCATACTTTCAAGTAAGCCTTTCAGTAATTTCAATAATAGATATCAGGCACAGTTTTAGTATATGAAAAGAGATACTTGATTAGTATTACACTATATTTGAGAATAGGAGAGTGAATCATATTTTCTGGTTTGGGGTTACGACGTAACCGTTACGGATGCTTGAGGCACACTCAAAATACCGTGCGTGCGTACCCCAATACTCTGCTCCGTTTAGTAGCCTCTCTCTGATCTGGTAACAAAGCGACGCTATACTTCAACGGGTTACACTTGAAGCTTTTTTGCATTTTGGTATCAACAGTGCAGCACTGGAAGAGAAAGCGGCACAAGGGAACAGCAAGAGGAGCGCCGAAGGTGGGGCGCAAAGCCTTATGCTAACTAACAGGCGCAGCGCAGTGCTGTCGCTGTGTGTGCATTGTGCATGTGCGTGTGCTGCTGCTGTGCGTGATCGTACCGTGCATCTAACTGTCCTTTTTTGTTGTTGGCAGCAGCGCAAAGAGACGTCTGATCAACCATGCAGGCAATTCGCGACACGATCTACTCGTTCAAGGCCAAGTGGTTTGACACCCACGCGCAGTAAGTGTATGCACATAGACGCCAGCTTGACGATGTAGCCACGTCGTAGTGCATGGCTGATAATGAGCATTTTGTGATGAATCATCTGTGACCCTTAGGCTGAACCGCCACTACAACATCCGGTACTTTGTGGACTCGCACAACGTGGAGATCTTTGACACCAAGACGAACAAGCTCTTCCTCAAGAAGAGTGAGTGCCCGACCGTGCTCTCGGCGAAAGATTTCTTCCTCGGCGCGAAATTGCTGCTCTACGGCCGCCATTTTGAGCTTCAGGAGTATCTGGACCCGTTCACGGCCGAGAAACTCGGCAAGCAGCAGCAGAAAGCCGTGCTGCTCATCAAGAAGGACATGGTGACCCACATTGGCTCGATTCTCACCTTCTTGCAACATCAGCAGTTTAGTGTCGCTGCGCTCAAGATGATGGTCGTCGCGAGAGCGCAAGCTGAGAAATTCTTCGAGTTCCACCGCACGACCACCGAGTTCGCATCGCTCGTGGACCAACTGTCGTCACGCCCCATCATTGCGATCGAGGTCATCTCTGAAGGCTGCATCGAGAAATTGAAGCAAGTGGCGGTGATCTTGTGTTCGCGCTTTGGCGCAAAGGGCAATGAGATCGAGAGCTCGCCGTCGGTGCTCGAAGCGCAGCGGTACCGTGAGTTCTTCTTCGAGTCGCCTCAGGGCGTCACGGCGACATACCAGAACTGCACGTGCTGCATTGTGCTGCCGCATATCCTGAAGGAAGGACTTGCCGGTGAGGTGATCGAAGCAATTCAACAAGGGCCGGGCGTGGCGATCACGGCGATGGAGCTGTTCACGCTCGACCGCACGACAGCCGCAGAGTTTCTCGAAGTGTACGAGGGCGTCGTGCCGCATTTCAACGAGACAGTCGACCACTTTACGACTGGGCCGTGCATCGCGATGGAGCTCGCAGGCCACAATGCCGAGAGCGTGGTCGCTAAGTTTCGCGAACACGCCGGTCCGTGGGACGTTGAGATGGCGAAAGAGCTTCGACCGCAAACGATCCGAGCGCGCTACGGTCACGACCGCGTGCGCAACGCAGTGCACTGCACGGACCTGGCGGAGGACGGCATGCTCGAGTCCGAGTACTTTTTCGACATCTTGTCCAAGCGCCAGCTCAAAACCACCAAGTGAGAGATGATACAGTGCTGTTTTCCTATCAGAAAATGGGAGATAGTGAGTAGGAGGGGAATGGGAATGGGAATGGGAAGGCGAGGATGTCTTTGTTCTGTATTTTGCTAATGACGAAATTGCATCATGCTGGAAAAGTATAGGGCAGCACTGCCATGGGAACAAGTCTGCTCTTGTTGTGTTTGCGGCTGAAAGGTGGATCTGTGAGTACGACTGCTGGTTGATGGGCACAGCATTGAGCGGTTCTTTCTTATTCGAAACCAAGCCCTCCGTGGCCATCTTCAGTGGTGCTATCGCTAGAGTTTTGTGGGTCGTGTCGCGTTCAAAGTGAATGATATCCCATTGAGACCAGCGATCCAATACGGGATATTGCTTTCCAAAGTCTAGCTCCACTTGCTTCTGTAGCATTACAAGGAGAAGGAATGACAATCACGGATCGATAATTAAACGAGCGCAAGCAGCAAGCTGTCTATTACTAAATGGTGAAGAGAAAAAATGCAAGGCAAGAGATCACTTACGCTGTGCGGCATTCACACCGCGGAGAACAGTGCACGACCCCCACAATCTCCATCATAAGATCAGTATCTGTACTTGGTGGAGTAGTCCTTTGGCGAGATGACAAGTCCGCGACCTTTGCGCGCGCCGCGGTAGACGGTCTCGATGATGTCGATCATCTCGTGCTTGTTGTTGAACGCCCAGTTGATCTTGTTGTTGTTGCCCGTGCCCAGGTCAATCATGATGTGCTTGTTGCGGAAGAAGAACATGACGGTGCACGGGTCGTAGAGCTCGTACATCGTGTTGAAGTCCGGCACCTGCGTGATGTCCACGACGTAGATGACCGCGAAGTTCTTGACGTCCTCGGCGATGCCGCAGAGCACCTCGTCCATCTGCATGCACGTGGGGTCGTGGTCGTGGCCGAAGCGCATGACTACCACGCGGTCGCCCTCGTTCAAGATCGCCTGATCCACGGCCCAGCCGGTCTCCAGGTGCGGCAGCAAGTACGACATGGCTCGGCTTGGCGTTTCTTGTCTGACTCGTGACGATTCGCTTTGCTTCTCGATTTGGTAAATGCGGGCTTGTTTGGTTCTGGATTGAATCGTGTCGATAGAGTGGGCCACACTAAATTTGGGTTGCTGGTCAATTTTCTCAGGTGAACTGAGTCTCATGGCACTGTTCTCAGATTTTAGGAACAGTGATTGGCGTCCGACGTCATTGGCTGAAAAATGGTATTTTGGATCATATCATTGGCTAATAACACATGATTATGCCAAGTAATGATTACTTTTGTCAACTGACTCGCTCGCCAGTCAGATTTGCCGAGTGTTGTCAATGAGCGGCATTTTGCGATTTCATCATGGACGGGCGATTGCACAGCGCTCGTCGCGAGTGAATATGGACAACGCCGCACTTGACCTGCTACTCCTTGACGAGCTTGCCATGCTAATCGACGACTGCGACTGCGATGTGCTGTCGTCAATTCAGCAGTCAAGCCCGTTTCCTGCTCGGTCATCTACTCCATCGTCACTCCAGTGGCACATCCACTCCATTCCGGTCGGTACAAATGACGAAGCCTTGCTTCAGTCATTTGACGCTGATAGTGGTGGTGGAAACACTGCTGATAGCGGTGAGAGGAGTGCGGAGGAATCACAGAGCTACCGGTCTTTAGATGTGGTGATCGCCGAAGAACGCAAAGAAGCAAAGCGTACGCTCAGATCCGAGACGAGAAAACGGCAAAAACCTGCGCAGAGGATGAACAGATCCCAGCGCGAAAAGGTGAGATTAGCACTCTTGCGGTTGAAAGCGAGTCAGCTGCAGCTGGCGCTCGACGCTTTCGAGAAAATGATGAGCTGCAAGAAGAGATCAATATCCGTCCCCCATACATCTTTGGCTGCTGCCTCGGTCTGGGGGCCCTTAGCCAAGCGCCAGCAGAAAGAAAGAACGCGGGCGGAGGTAGAGAACGCGGAGCTCAAGAAGATGCTGGCGGCTCAAGTCAGGGTCATCAAGGTGCTCGAGCGAAAAATGCACCAGCAGCTGATACGCATTTACTCTTTAGTTGGTCGGTTCTGTGAGTTGGGTCGTTTTTGCGCATAAGGTCGTAAAGCTCGTGTGTGATTTGTTTGTACAGCAGACTGCAGACGAAACACAGGGCCACAAGCAGCGTCTCTCCATCAACGTGACGCCAACTGTGATGAAGATCTTTGAGAAGATACTTAACAGTTCGGACGCCCGAGTCTTGACTTTCGACCAAGTTTTCGAAGCGCACAACCTCAACGCTGCGGTCTCCTCGAACGAACGCTTGAGTGAGGCATACACCACCTACAAAGACGAGCTGGGGATGCACTTCAACTTTGTCGAGTCGAGTGTTTTGCCGTTCGACTTTGTCGCGACTGCAAACACGATCTGGGCGCACATGACAACAAGAGATGCCACGCCCACTCAACATTTGAGTGCTCCTCCCTCTAGATTTGATCGTCAACGTAAACTTGACGACTATTTAATCCTGGCTGTGAACTAGACAGAGATCGTCGAGCAGACTGAAGATATGCTGACTACTATCCGGACCATGGTTGTCAAGAAAACTTCATGTGAGACCACATGCACGACCATCTACTCTATTTACAAGCGCATCGTCAACGAAGACCACGTGCGTCTGGTGTGGGAGTGCTTTGCTGAATCCAAGGAAGACCCTCAAAGCGACGTCGTTCTGCTCCAGTGGATGCACACAGATTGGACCAAAGTATCGCGTTTCTACTCAGGTGACGGATCGGCGGCAGCGCTCATCCAGTCATTTGCTCGGATCAATCCGCCTTTAGTGTCAACAATCTTCGATTCTCAGCGAGTGGGGAAGCAGAGCAGGCGTCAGCGGCAAGACCCCAGTACTGTCGCCGATGCGCTCATCGCGTCCTATCAGGCGAGCATACAGTCAGCACGCCAGCGAATCGAGAATGACCTTATAGCCAACTTCCGCGAGCCCGGAAGAAACTCAAAACCGTGTAGCCTTAATGAAGAAGAAGTCAACAGACCTTGCAAAATTCTTGCCTGACATTGGGTAAAATTGATGGCTGTGGACAGAAAAGGTCGCCAGAGGTGTGATTTACGCACTCGGAGGTTGTCATTTGCGACTGCATCTTCCGATGGCGCCAGCAACCTACCTTCACTCGCGGGCTTGGAAAACTCCCAGATGAATACACAGGACCCTGTGCATCATGTACAATAGAACAAATAGAGTAAAGGCTCAACGACTTGCATTTTGAAGGTTTTACATGTAATCTTTGTTTCTTTGGGGGTATATCCTACTATTACAGTTGTTTCTAAAGTGATTTCCTTCATCAGTGTGACGCAGCGAGGCCGTTGAGGATCGAGGCCACATCGTCAAACTCGGCGCACGCCTCTTCCACTTCAGCAGGAGTAAACTTCTTGGGCGTCGTGGACATGATCGCGTCCAGCTTGGCCAGCTCGTCCACCGTGAGAGTCGAGCAGCAGTAGTACTCGATCATCTGCTGGATCTGTTTGGCGCCCATATGGCTCAGCAGCAGCTTTTTGTTCACGCGGCCGGGGCGAACGAGCGCCGGGTCGAGCTTCTCCGGGTGGTTCGTCGTCATGATCACGATGCGACCCGGGCAGTCGATCACGCCGTCGAGCACGTTGAGCAGGCCCGAGAGGTTGAGCTTGTCGCTCTTCGACTTGGGCTTCATCATCGGACCGATGACCTCGGCCATCATCATGTCGTCCAGGTCGTCCTTCTCCGCCGCCTTCTTCTGGCTTGAAAGCATGCGTTTATTCTTGTCGCTGCCGACGTCCTTCTCGTCGCCGGTGCGCGCATTCACGATCGACGACGCGCAGTCGATGTCCTCCATCACAAACACCACGTCCTCAAAGTTCATTTCAATGGGGGTGTCCATCCCCTGAACAGCGAACTTCATGTCGAAAAGCGCGTCGAGCAGTTCCTGGTTCGTCTTGATCTTGCCCAGCGAGATCGTCACGATGTGGCGCTTCGTGTGCTGCGCCACGGCCTTGATGAGGCTGGTCTTGCCCGTGCCTGGCGGGCCGTGC
>JAADVO010000812.1:0-14771 GCA_023335655.1 Globisporangium spiculum | reverse complement strand
GAGCCGAACTTCCAGGACGCATCGTACGGGGTGAACGTGATGCGATAGGTCGTGATCTTCAGCACACCTTGAACTGCGCGGTCACTTTGAGACATCACCACCAGATTCGTCACGCGCTGCACGTGCTCTAGCACATTTTCATCAGGCAAGAGCGGTAGAGCATTGCGTGCAACGGGATCCACCGATCCCAGAGCCGTTTTTGTCGAGCGGAGTCTTCTTGAGCATGAGCGGCGACTGACTTGGTTTCTCATTCACTTTCCCCACCTCGAATGCCAGCAGGAAAATCGCGCGGTCTTCCATGCTGTAAAAGGTAATATTTTTGTTCAGCGACGCGTTCCCCGTCTAGATCATCAACTGAATGACAAGTCGGGAACGCGGATAAGCCGTCACTACCGGACACGAGTAGCTATCACAGTCTTCGGATGAAAGCAAAAAGTAGAGCGTTTGAGTGCCGACTTGGAGCTGGATCGATGTTTTCTTGTTGCTACCGAACTTCTCGAGCACACTGTCTGACTTTTTGACAGTGAACGTGAGCAGCGTGACTTCATAGCGCAGCTGTACGTCACGGTTGAACCCAAAGATGTTGTGCGAGGATCGGCTGCAGACATGGTGTTCGGATGCAATGCTGGACTCGTCCAGCGTGTCGACGGTGCTGGCTGGCTTGAGACCAAACGAGAGAGGTTTCTCGTAGACATTGGAGGCTGCTGAAGGACACAGCCCATTGCTTGTCGGCTGAACTAAGTGCGCCATGGGGACTGCGCTGGTCATGTGGTTGTTACTGGCGGTGCTGGAGCTGCTCATCGACGCCGTAGATGCCTTGTTCAACGTGTCACCGGTCATTGTCGAATCCATCGTCGACCACGTAACCAACGGCGCGAGCTGAAGCTTGATCTCAGGGAGCGAAGAAAGGAAGGAAGCGTCGTGAGGGAGCTGCTGCTGTTTGGCGCGCAAAACGGAAAATGAATGGATAGCAAGAAAGAGAGCCTTGTCTTGAACTGATGAACCTCTGGTGGCTGCCACAAGCCTGGCAACGCTGGATGATGGTCTAACCGAGCCGCTTCTTTCATTCTTTCGCTCAAACCAGGCGAAGCAGAAAAAAAGGAAGCTTTACGCATGGAGAGGTCGTTCAGCAAGAGCGTGGGGTTCTTTCTTTCCATATTGAACGATTGATCGCATTCACGACGACCATAGGATCACTCGTTGTCGCTCGGAATGAATGAGGTGGCGTACTTGGTCACCTTGCGCGCGAAAACGAGCGTTAGTCCAATGTGCGGCTGTGTGTTTCACTGCAGTTGCGGATACAAGTAACAATACCTTTCCTTCTTCTCCTGCGGAAATGGTCGCACTATTCCGTGCTTCCATTCATTAGAACCATGGAAGCTGCCGCAAATGCTTTTTCCGTTCACCATCTCCTCTCCTTCGTGCTGCGTCTTGCTGCTCCTCAATTATCTTCTGCGCAAGCTGCGCGCAGGTCTCGGGCAAAGTTGACGGCTGTGTTGCGTCTTTTGCGCGAAAGTTGCGCAGCATCTGCTCGGTCGCGGCCTCGATCACGCGCAGCTCCTGCTCGTGCGTGCGCATGTACTTGGCAAACGCGTCGGTCGGCAAGTGCGACTCGTGCAGCGAGCATGTCCACTCGTCCGCGTAAAATAGCTTGACGAGGTGTCTTCGGAAGGAAGATGCGAGCACTTTCTCCATCATCGTCTCGAATGCTACTGAGCTGCTATTCGCAACATCACCCACTATATTTGAAGTAACAGGATTGCTGCTCGTTGTAAACCCAGCTGTTGATGCAGTATCTCGATAATACGCCGCACGGGCTGCTGCGTCCGGTGCATGCGACTGGTAGATCCACGTCGTGAGGCAGTAGCGTGGCTTGCGTGACGGCAGCACGCGGTGCAGCATCTGCTGCGACGAGAAAAGCACCATGTCGCCAAAGTGCGGCGCGATCACGACTGGCTGCTCGCTTGGAAACGGGTACAGCACGATCTCGCCGCCGTCGCCCTCTTGCCAGTGCTCGTTCAGATACAACACCGCAGTGACGCACTTGCCGTCGTCGCCGTACGTGTCAAAGTGCAGCGGGAAGCACCCACCGCCGCCTTCATTGTACTGCAGCTTGACCATCGCCCCGCTTAGAGCAAGCCACTTCGGGAGCGCCTGCTCCAGCGGCGCGAACACGACCTCATCCTCAAAGAAGCGCTTGAGCACCGGTACCTGATCGCGAATGCGCTCAAGCGCCAGCTCGGTCTCCACGATACTGTGCTTGTGCAGCAGCGTCGGCTGCGCCTCGCCCTTGAGCAAAATGTGCGTCGCATTCGCATAAAAGTGGCCGTCGGCGCGCAGATGCTCCATCTCTCGCTTGATCGCTTGCAAGTACGGCGCTGGGAACGCGTTGCGCACGACCGCGTAGCCGCGCCGCAGCAAGGAGTGCATCAGCTCGGGCGTCACAGCGTGCGGCCACGCGGCGCCTGTTGCGGCTGGTGCTGAAGAAGATGATGAAGAAGATGATGGAGGTGAAGACGCAGTAGAGAGCGCTCGCCTGCTGCTGCTGTTGCTGCCATGACGCAGCGAGGTGCGTGACACGATGCGCCGCCTACACCAAGGGACGACAAGCATTGACCACCAAGTGTTTCTGGTAGATTGTGGAAATGGTGAGTGAAAGAGGAATGCGGGTTTCCCTCATTTGGAGGAATATCAAATCGGAATAGAAGACCCTTACTTTAACGAAAAACCACACTGATCATGTCGTTCGATAAACCGCAGCATACAATTTCCAAGTTAAATGCAGATTTTGGCTCACCAAACGATGTTGATTAGTGTGGTTTTTCGTTGGGACATAGAAAAAAAATACATAGTGAAAGAATCGAGGTCAAAACTCTAAATCGGAGGTTGCAGTCGTAGCCTCCGATTTCGATTGGGCCTTGTTTCTTTGTGCTTTTTGGTTAACTTATTTTTCGTACAATCCGAAATTCTGTCAAAAACTAAATCGATATTCTGGAATTGTCAAATTCAGCAGATTCTCCCCCAGCTTCTTTCTCAGTCTCACGATTCTTTGTCTCTCTCCGCACGCCACAGCCTCTTCATCTTCATGAACCTTGCGCTCGCTTCTTCCTTCTTCACTCGGCTTTTCTCCGAGAAACATTGGCAAGACCGAGCGAGAACAAGAAAAGAACGACCCATGTTGCGCACTCAACAGCCCAGCAAGTCTGAGAGCGAGAGCGCGCTGCTGTCGCTGAGGTCCTGGCCATGAGGGAATGGGGTCTAAGTTGGGAAACGATAGCAAGAGACTCAGGTGGCGACATCGACGTTGCAATACAGAATCGAGCATGCTGGCGAAGAAACGCGCATTGGCGGACCCAAGAGACTACGTCAGGAGTAAAAAGATAGTAAACGTACTGGGCACAGCTGCAGAATGCTGGAGACAGTAGTGCAACCCAAACGTACTCTCACATCTCTAAGCAACTCGTAAGAAACTCCAAGCCCTCTACGCCATTAGCATATCAAATGGTACAACATACCTGTCTACCAAATGGTACAATACACAGTAGCTACTATGTAAATTCTAGTTAGCCCAGATCTTTGTGTGTGCAAGGACTGCAGATTGTTCCGCCGTGATGCCATTCGCTCTCAAAAACGACGAAGCCCGCCACGCACAGCTCTGGGTGTGAAAGCGTCATTCTTGAAGCATGAGGACATATCCAAGATGTCTGCGTTGTTTAGAGCAGTCGCCCGGAATTCTTCCTTGCTGCACGACCTCCTAGCGCACGCTCATAGAAGAAGACAACCACGACAACAACAAAAGGAAAGCGTTAGTTCGCAATGCCAAACTCGAAAACCCGTCCGCCATACACATGCTACCTGCCAGTTGTTCACAAAGGTAGGTAGAAGACCGTCAGTGTCTTGGTTGGCCACCATCACACACACAAAGATATACACACGCTCACCTTGGTCAAACGTCGCTGAAACCCTAGTCGCGGAGCTCTTCCCGTTGCACTCCTCAAGCTTCTTCTGCTTCTTCTCTTCGGTTGCGAGTCGGAACGCGAACTCAATCTCCGATGGCTAGCGCTTCCCAGTCACCCGGCACCACACATCCACGTATTCGCGTGGCACTTTGACGAACACATGCACTTGCTGAAGGTTCACTGGCCAGAGCGTGCCCTCGTTTCAAGTACTCGCGCAGCAGGCAGTCGCGAAACGTATCGGGCATCACGTAGCGCTGGTTGATTTTCTCGAATTGCTAGAAGAGCGGCGCCAATCTTCGGTCAACTGCACGAGAAAGTCCCAGAGACGCGCGTTACCCATACCCGCGACGGGCGGCGACGTCTGCTTGGACTTTGTCGGCAGTATGAGCGGGGACTTCCCATGAAAGAGCGCAAGAAAGTCGGCGTACTTGACCGCAAAGGGTGCCTTTGCACCACCATTAGGGCTCGCGCCTCCACCGCCACCACCACCGCTACTTGTATTCGTAAAGTCCTTGAGCTCTGGCGACAGCGAGTCGTATACTTTCTCATACTCTCGCGGCGTGAAGAAGACGCCGATGTGGCTCATCCCCAGCTCAAACTCCTCGCGACTGACGCTCCCCGAGCACGTGATGTCCATTTTAAGGAATATCTGGCTCAGTTTGTCCAGGTTTTACGCGATCGCATCCGAGATGCGTCGCCAGATCGCGTCGCTCTCGCAGTTGTTGCCGTTCTGGTTGCCGTGGAGGCTCTGCGGGATGCCGTTACTGGCGCTGCCACTCCTGTTGCTGCAGCCACCACTGCCAGTCAAGCGTGAGTTCTCGGTCGCGTACGGCGCAGAGACCGGGCCGGACGAGTCATAGTGTTTGTAAGAAGGCTGAACACTGTGGCTGTTGCTCCTCCCAGCAGAGCTGCTCGGTCGTGACTGCTGTTGCTGGTTTTGCTGCTGCTTTTGCTGCTGCTTTTGCTGCTGCTTTTGAAGATTGTGACGCGCACGGATGAGCTGCAGGGACCACTCGGTCATGATGCGGCAGAACATGTCAATGTATATAAACGATAGAGAGAGAGAAAGAGAGAGAGAAAGAGAGAGAGGTAGGACAGTGGTGACCTATATGGGGAAGCTGCCGCAGTTGATTGTAGGAGAGCGCGGGCTGGAAGGTGACGAAGCAGCGATCGCCAACGAACGCGTTATGCGCTGCACTTGCGGCTTCAATGCTCAGTGTGAACAGGTAATGATAGCACCATGCACATTTTGTTCGTCTCGTCAAGAACGAAAACCAATCACGTCACGTCTTGGGTAGATGCCACATACACAACTCTGCACTCCACACGAACGCTAGCAAAAAAGAGAGAAAGAGATAAAACACAACGTTTACACTATCGTCACGGTGCTCGGGAGCGCAATGCGCTCCATCGCGACTTGGAACGCCTGCATCTCCTCGGCCGAGTAGAGCTCGCACTGGAAGCGCGACTGCAGGATGCCGAGGAATAGGCGAATGCCCAGCGGGATGGCCTTGTCGTTGAAGTCGTACTGGGCCGAGTGCAGCGCGCGGAGCTTGTCGTCGTCCGCGTCTTCTTTCGTGCCCAAGAAGAAGAAACAGCCCTTGCGCTCTTGCAGATAGTACGAGAAATCCTCCGCCGCCATCAGTGGCAGCCCCTGCTCGCTCACGTACAAGCCAATGTCCATTGCCACCTGCTGTACGTTGCGCGTCTCCTCGTACGGGTTGATCACAGGCGCGTAGCCGTCCTTGAAGTGTACTTGCGCCGTCGCGCCGACCGCAGCGCACGTCGAGTGCACAATGGCCTCCATGCGTGCCTTGATCTTCTCGGCCACCTCCAGGTCAAAGTCGCGGATCGTGCCTGCGAGAAACACGTGCGACGGGATCACATTGTTGGTTTCGCCGCCCTGGAACTGCGTCACCGAGAGCACGGCCGTGTCGGTCGGCGAGAGTGAGCGACTCACAACAGACTGAAGTGCTTGCACGACCATCGCGCCTGCCAGGATCGGGTCCACGCACTGCTGCGGAGCCGAGCCGTGACCGCCGACGCCGTTGATGTCGACCGAGAACTCGACTTCGTGCGCCATCACTGGGCCAGGACGCAGGTGCACGCTGTAGAGAGGGAATGGGTAGTTGTGTACGCCGTACACTTCGTCAACGGTGTCAAGCGCGCCTTCTTCAATCATTTTCTTTGCACCACCTGGTCCCTCTTCCGCTGGCTGGAAAATGAATCGCACAAACGTGTCCTGTGGGAGTAAGTGCGCATTGCGGACGACCAGCGCGCACAGCCCCAGCACCATGACCATGTGGCCGTCGTGGCCGCACATGTGCGCAGCGACAGGGAAGCCTCCATTCGCATCCTGGTCGAGCTCCTCGCCGTCTTGCGCAGCTGCTGGTGCCGTCGGCGACTCCATGTCGACATCTCCACTCTCATGCGCAGCTTCTTCGCCGACTTGGGCGCGTGGAGTCAACTGCACAGGCGTCACGAATCCTTCAGGAACGGCTTCGTCGCTCGCTTGGTCGTCCGCCTTGACTGGCGTCGCGACACTGCTGCTCACTTTCCGCTTCTTGCGTTTGCGCAGTTCCTTGCGCTGCTTCTTTTGCGTCGAGCAGTACGGCAAGTGGTCGTTCATCTCCTCGATCGGGAGCGCGTCCATGTCCGCGCGGAACGCAATAACTGGAAGTTTTCTCTTGTCGCTCGACGTGATCGTAGCGTTTTCAAAACACACATCGATAATCAAACCCGTCGTCGCAATCGCTTGGATGTTCTTACCTGGAATACGGAGCGTTGTCTCGCAGAAACGTCTAATGAACGACTGCGTGCGCACTTCTTGGAAGCCGAGCTCTGGGTATCGGTGGAATGCGCGGCGAATGTCGCGAAGCATGCGCGAAAATCCAATCCAATCGATCGCCGCATTCGAGGCGCTCGGCTCGTCCGCAGTGGCAGCATCGGCCGCTTCTCCAGCGGTAGCAATCACAGCAGCGACGGCGGTTACATCGCGTGGAGGTTTGCCCTGGGCAAAATTCTTCAAAAACGGCGCCAGCTTACCCGCAAGCACAGGGAGTCCGTGCTTCCACGGGTCGTCTGGAGGGTACAGGCTCTTGGTGTACGCAGATGTGGTCGGTACGCCGGTGCTGATAGTCGCCGCGCCTCTGGCGTAGTCGGTGCCGTCAGTAGCCGTCTGCACCGCGTCGGCAGATTCGTGACCGAGCCCGAGGTTCTTGCCGCGCAGCCGCTGGTCGCGGATCTCTTCGGGCGTGTCGTAGTAGCGCTTGAGGAACTCGTCCTTCTTGAGCAGCAGCTTGCGGATCGCGGCCTCGCTCACGCCGTACTTCTCGGCCAGCTGGCGCTTGGAGATCTTGGAGTTCTCGGAGATCTGGATAATCTCCACGCGCTGCTTGTCGTTCAGGCGCTTGCCGGCGCCCTGCTTCATCTTCTTGGCGCTGTCCTCGCTCATGGCTATGGCTGCCACTTTCTTTCGAGCCTCTGGCGTTGGCGCTTTTGGAGTTTAACACGTCTGGTAAAGTGCGACTCGATGGAGACCAGAAGTTTCAAATCCCGTACTTTAGAGAAGGCACGCAGTAAAGAGAGAGGTTGCACGAATGTAGCCGCATTCGTGCAACCTTCCTTTTATTTGCTCTTTACTGTGTGACGAGTTGGTGTGCGTGTGGCGGTGGTAACTTCGACATCAGCAACGGGCAACGAAGAGCTCACCATCATCAACACCACCACCATGGCTCTGGACGCGAAGGGATCGTGGGCTGGAGAGAACATCCTCTCCATCGAGCAGTTCGGCGTTGACAGCGCCAAGTGAGTCGCCCCATGTACTGCTGCTTGCTACATGATGCGCGCAGCATGTTGAGCCTCCCTGTTCTTGTGCAATTTCCACCATCAGGCGCGTGCTGCAGGTCGCCGATGAGATGCGAGCGATTGTGAAGAGCCAAGGCGCGTGCGACCTTCTCAAGGGAAAGGTAACGCGTCCTACTGCATTGCTGTGTCTATGTGATGAGGAGCTGCAGCAGAAGCTGACGCTATTGCTGCGCTTGTCTGTTTTAGCTACTCGCGAACGTGTTCTTTGAGCCATCGACCCGCACGTCGTGCTCGTTCCAAGCGGCGATGCTCCGTCTCGGCGGACTGGTGGTGCCTGTGAACGAGAGCTCGTCCAGCAGTAAGAAGGGTGAGACGCTCGCTGATACGATCCGCTGCATGGAGTGCTACTCGGACGTGATCGTGCTGCGCCACCCAGTGAAGGGCAGCGCCGCGGTCGCCGCTGGTGCGACCAAGAAGCCTGTGCTGAATGCGGGTGATGGCGTCGGCGAGCACCCGACGCAGGCGCTTCTGGATCTGTACACGATCTACAACGAGCTCGGTCGCAACCTGGAGGACCTGTCGGGCAAAGTGGTCACGATGGTCGGCGATCTCAAGAACGGACGCACCGTGCACTCGCTCTCGAGGCTGCTCGCGCTCTTCAACGTAACCATCAACTACGTCGCCCCAGGTACGCTCTTCATGGTCCACTGCAGGGATATCCAACTTGATGTCTAATCCAGTTGGTTCCTGCGTTCTGTTTGTGTTGTGCTAATCAGAGAGTTTGAAGATGCCTCGTTACATCTTTGACGAATTGGCTGCGCGTGGCGTGAAGCAGCACGAGACCACGGATCTGGACTCGGTGATCAACCAGAGCGACGTGCTCTACGTCACTCGTGTGCAAAAGGTATGGTTGTGATCAAGTGCTCAGAAATGACTTGGTTTATTGTTTATTGCGCGATGGCTGAACTTTGTTTTGGTCTTCACTCCGCTTAATAGGAGCGCTTTGAGTCGGAGGAAGAGTACAACGCCGTGAAGGACAGCTTTGTGATCACTCTAGCGAGCATCGCGAACGCCAAGAAGAGCATGGTGATCATGCACCCGCTGCCGCGTGTCGGCGAGATCGCCGAAGAGGTCGACGCGGACCCTCGCGCGGCGTACTTTCGCCAAATGGAGAACGGCATGTACGTTCGCATGGCGTTGCTCGCCCTGGTGCTCGGCAAGAAATAGATTACCGCTAAGCGAGGCGCATCCATCCACGCGTGATGCTTGGACACAACTCTCACCTGAAAAAAACACCCAGAATTCACACACATTCCAGAGAGAATATCACTTTCTTCATCACCTCGCTTTGCATTATTATTTTTTTGTGTCATTTCAGTTTTCTTTACATGTTACACGAGTACAAACTACTCCTAAACTCATTCGCTATGAACAGCAGTGCACAATGCGGTCGCGCACTCGTTGGAATTCGAGCAGCAGTACTCCAGAACCGAGTCGTACGCGTCCATGTTCAGCCGCGAACCGAGGAAAAACGCAAATTCGCGGACGAATATCGCTGCGTCTTCGTACAGAAACGGCTGCAGCGCGACTTCCAGCTCCTTGTACCCTCTCGCAACGTCACTGCGGTGGATCTTGTCCAGGCAGCATTGAATAAGTGAGACGAGCACTGTGAGGTCGATGTCGGAGCCGATGCACGCCTCCAGCTCGCGCTGCAGCCACGCGTCGTACTCGCCTCTCACTTTCACGATCTTGGGGTACTGCACCTGTGCATCATTGGTCGAAGCTGTTGTGTCCTGAAGTGGCACAGGCGTGCCGTTGATCTTCGCGAGGCACATGCGGCGCCTGTACACGAGCGACCGGCGCTGCAGCCTCTGCTGTCGTTGTGCACTTTGTTCGCGCTGTCGAGTGATCGCGTGGCTGTCTCTTCGCTGCTTTCCGTGGAACCGAAACACCTCATAGTCGTGCTCAGACGCTACGTTCGTGAAGATCGTCTCGAATTGCGCCTTGCAGAGTGGACACGTCGGTGGATCGATGCCGTGCAGCGCGAGACTCTGCACCCAGGTGTTTAGGCACTCAAAGCAGTACACGTGATAGCACGACTGGATCATCACAGAGTCATCAAGTCCCTGTAAACAGATTGGGCAAGTATCGCCAAGCACAGCGAGCTCCATCGCGCCAGCTCTGTTCTCCTGCGTCGTCACTGACGTCAGCACGCCCTCTGCTTGGTCGTGCGCTGCTGCGGACGTCAGCGCGCCAGCTGTCGCGTCCCACTCGCGCTCGCCGTTAGACGTGATCGCTACCGCCACTACTGCTGCGGCGTCGAATGCCTCCGCTGTGTCTTCATAGCGACTCGCCCACTCGCCCTCGTCCTGCTCGTCGTTGTGCACATGCAGGCGCTCGCCAAGCGACATGCCTCTGCTCTGCTGCTGCTGGCTTTTGCCTTGTGTTGAACGCCAATTCAGCGTGTGCGACTTTCGCAGCGAAAGACGGGCAGCGAAAGGCAGATAGAAATTCTGCGTTTTGCGTGATGTGTCCCACCTTATCAACCAAATGATCCATTTTCGACGTGGGACACACATAATGCATCAATTAGGATCAGATCCTCGAACAATAATGTGTCATCTCAATCGTACCTCGATTAGGATCATCAACAACGATTAGGATCTTCGCTCAGATCTTGTGGGCCACCTGAAGAGCTCTTGAAGATCCCGATTTTCAGCCAATCAACAATCTCAACCGCGCGAAATTGCTGCCGCCCAATGGTTTTGCTCATGACGTTTGGGCTCCAAATAGCGAGCAGCTACAAACGGTGCAAAAGTCCGATTGACAGGTTGAGTTGACTGCCCGACACCTTCGCGCGCGTCCTTCGTATCTCTCTATCCATCCACTACCATGGCAGGCGACGACTTGCTCAAGAAGGCCAAGAAGAATGCGCCGAGCAGCGCGGCTGCCGGCGGCACCACGCACGGCAAGAGTAACGGCAAAGGTGCCGGTGTTGGCGGCTTCCAGCACCTCGGGCTGAGTCCGCTCGTGTTCCGCGGTGTCATGGCCATGGGCTACAAAGTGCCGACGCCGATCCAGCGTAAGTCGCTGCCGATCGTGCTCTCGGGCAAGGACGTGGTGGCGATGGCGCGTACAGGTTCCGGAAAGACCGCGGCGTTCCTAATCCCGATGCTCGAGAAGCTCAAGGAGCACTCGAAGAAGATCGGCGTGCGCGCGCTGATTCTGTCGCCGACGCGTGAGCTCGCGGTGCAGACCATGCGCTTCACGAAAATGCTCGCGAAGTTCATGAATCTCAAGATCTCGCTCATTGTCGGTGGTGAAGGCATGGAGCAGCAGTTCGAATCGATTGCGTCGAACCCAGACATTATCGTGGCGACCCCCGGTCGTCTGATGCACCACCTGCAGGAAATCCCAGACTTCAACCTCAAGGTGGTCGAGTACGTGGTCTTCGATGAAGCCGATCGCATTTTCGAGATGGGGTTCGCGGAGCAGCTGCAGGAAATTCTCAAGAACATGCCGACGAGTCGCCAGACGCTGCTGTTCTCGGCGACGCTGCCCAAGGCGCTCGTGCAGTTCGCGCGCGCCGGTCTCAGCGAGCCAGAGCTGATTCGTTTGGATGTCGAAAACAAGATCTCGGAGAACCTCAAGATGACGTTCTTCACCGTGCGCTCGAACGACAAGGCGGCACTCTTTCTGTACATGGTCCGCGAGTTCATCCCGAAGGACGAGCAGACAATCGTGTTCGCGGCGACGCGACACCACGTGGAGCTGCTGCACGAGTTGCTGCGCGCGAACCATATCGAGTCGTCGTGCGTGTACGGTGACATGGACCAGGCATCGCGCAAAATCAACATCGGCAAGTTCCGCGCCAAGAAGACGAACCTACTGATCGTGACGGATGTGGCGGCGCGTGGTATCGATATCCCGCTGCTCAATAACGTGCTCAACTACTCGTTCCCATCGACCGCCAAGCTGTTCGTGCATCGTGTCGGTCGTGCGGCGCGTGCGGGTCGCAGTGGTACGGCGTTCAACTTTGTGGACCCGGACGAGCTGCCGTTCATGGTCGACCTCCACCTGTACATTGGTCGCCGCCTGGAGGACTCGTCACCCGTGGGCGTGCCGTCGTACTCGCTTGACACGATGCAGGTCGCGGATATCCACTACGGCGCGTTCCCGAACGAACTGATCGACCAGGAGACGGAGCACATGGCGGACGTGATGAAGAACCACCCACAGGTGTCGCCGCTCGTCAAGGTGTGCGACAACGCATACAAGGCGTACACGCGCACGCGCGCGGACCCGTCCAAGCTGTCGATCAAGCGCGCCAAGGACGTACTGGCGAAGAAGATCCACCCGCTGTTCATGGAGGCGTACATGAAGGAGGACTCGAAGGCCGAAAAGGTGGAGTACATTGAGTCGCTGCAGACCTTCCGGCCACCACAGACGATCTTTGAGATCGCCTCGGGAACGCACTCGGCCAAGAAGAACTCGGCCGCGGTCATCATGATGCAGGGCAAGCGCAAGCTCCACGGCAAGATCATCAAGAAGGAGGCGACCAAGGGCGAGAAGGACCACACGGGCGTACTCGACAAGGTCTACGAAGAGGACTCGAGCGAGGAGCTGACGGCGAGCGACAAGGAAGCACTTGCTCGACGCATCGCGCAGAAGGCGGAGGCGGACGCCGTGGCGGCGCGCGAGATGGAGCAGCTGCAGCAGTCGCAGAAGAAGACTTTCTTCCTGTCCAAGTTCGACCGCAAGCAGATTAAGAAGCGCGTGGCGGCGGGCGAGAAGGAGGCGGATGTGATGAAGGAGATCGCGGCGGCCAAGCAGCAGATCGAGGGTGGCAGCGGTGTTAACACTGGCGAAGACGGTGATGACGACAACATCGTCGAGGAAGAGGACGAAGGCGGCAAGAAGAGCTTCATTGACCGCGAGAACTACATTGGGTACATCAAGGAGGGTGAGCACGCGACCGAAGAGTTCCTCGCGCGCGGCGCCGAAGGCGGCAAGGTGAGCTCGTTCCAGGAGGCGCGTCTGGAAGAGGCAATCCTGGACGTGAACCCGGACGAGGCGATCGAGCTGAACAAGAAGCGCCGCATCCTGCACTGGGACGTGCGCAAGAAGAAGTTTGTCAAGACGACGGCGGGCGAGCTGACGGCGCAGGGCACACTCAAGCGCCGCAACGAGAGCGGCGTGAACGTGCGCAAGAAGAAGGAGGTCGGCGCGATCTACAAGAAGTGGCAGCAGCGCCAGAACAAGCGCGTGTTCACGGGCGGCGAAGAGGGCGACGAGGATGCGGGCGACGGCAAGCGCCTGGACTACCGCAACGGCAAGAAGCCGCAGCTGGCCAAGAAGATGAACGTGAACAAGCACGCCAAGGACGAGCTGCTGAGCGAGACCAGTATCCGCAAGGAGGAGAAGCGGAAGGCGCGCTCGCGCGGCGTCAAGGTCACGAGCGGCGCGCGCACCAAGCGCGGCAAGGGCAACATCAAGGGCAAGTCCCATGGCGCGCCGACGAGAAGCAAGGCGATCATGCGGAGATAGAGAGAGACGCGAAGATAGAAAGAAAGCGATGCCGCTTGTCGTCTCGAGTGGTAGGGTTTCTTCCTCTGCTCATTAATATAGTTTGCTTTTTGAAATGTCTCGTTTGTTGCTGACCGTCGAGCCCTCGTTTCGTTGCTGTTGGCCGAGCTAATCGTCCTCGTCCTCGGCATATTCCTCAGCAGACGAATTGCGAAGCTGTGCGTGGGTGAGCACGTCCATCGCGAGACTCACGAGCGGCTTTGACAGCAGTACCTTCGAAAGCGGCGCTATGGCGACGATTTTGAGGTCCTTCTGCTCTGACAGGGTGGATGAGAGTGAGAAATTAGGCTTTGACAAATTACAAGTGATGCAACCTAGCAAGCACGCGTTCCGTACCGTATACTTGGGCGTCTCTGTGCGGGCGGGGGTGATGCTTGCCGTCCGGTCTTCAGGTCGCTGATAGCGGAACGATATCCGGAGACCCACGAACAACTCTTCTAGGAGCCACGGTAGCGAAGGGTACTGCAATTGGAGCTGTTCGTGCGTGTACAGTAAGTATAATGGAGCGAGCAGTCAGCTTCATACGTTCATATCCCGAAAGTATTGGCACTGGCCAAGGTAGAACACACACAACCTTTTGGAGCCGTGCAGCATTCACGCCCACGAATCCCTGCGCGACCTCGTCAAAGAGCATGGCGTCCACAACACTTGCCCCATACGCGACCTGGATCTGACTCAAACAAGAAAACAACATACTCGAAAGTCAATCGGAGCTATCTCATCGATAACCGAATGAGCATTTTCACCTTGAGTCTGTACTTGTATTGAACTGCGGACGCTTGGAGAAGAGAGCCACACGAAGTGCACTCAATGATATCGCCTGCTGTTACTGCTACTGCTGCTGGAGACGATAGAGAGATGCCGCTCGCTCGCGCTTGCACTTGCGCTTGGACGGATGCAAAGCATCTTGGACACGCTGCGTAGCTACACACAACACGCTTGAGTGCATATTGATCGCACATGCTGCTGTCAGCACACCCATTACGCAACCAGCGTCAGGCACTCACACCATGTCGTGCACAGAGGCCTTTTCCACCGCGGCGCTCGGCACGAACTCGAACGCGCTGCCCCTTCCGCTGCCTGCGCGCATCATGAGTATCGATCGTATGAGGTTTGGCTCCAGTTTGCTTGACTAGCGCTCGTTTTGAAGAACCCTCAATGTTTGAAACCCTCGAATACAACCTTCTAGTTCGATTCGATGATAAGAGCAGGTTTTTAAAAACGAGGGAACCAAGTGGAACTGGTTTCCCACAGTTGCATGACCTCTTCTTTCAGCACCCTCCGCACCCGAAGAACAATGGCTGGTTCCTGTACTCTCCGAACACCGAGTACACGCGACTGGGCTTTCTGCGCAGCAGTGGCGACCGTGCGAAAAAGGAGCAAGATGAGAGCACAGGCACGTCGTGGAGAATACTCAAG
>JAADVO010000811.1:0-14849 GCA_023335655.1 Globisporangium spiculum | reverse complement strand
GTGAACCCCGACCGCCAGCGTCTCAACCTGGAGGCCGTGAACGTGAAGCTCACGGACGCGCAGATCGCGAAGCTCGATGCGCTGGACGAATACCTGACGACGGGCTGGGACCCGATCAAGGACCACGCTGTCTAAGCAGAGGAGACTCATCGACTGTTGGTTGGGTTCGTCGAAAGCAAAAGGTTTATATACACTGTTCACCTCACTTTATAATGCAAAAACGTGCATGTTATGATGTTATCACGCAATACCGCTCAACCTAATAGTAAGCGCCCATGCCAACGTCCGCTACTAATAAATCAGTAGATTCCTGTTTATTATCTACGACGTCGGAAAGGTCCGTAAAACCAGTAGATCCACGGACGAGTCGGATTTCGCGGTTTCTCGGCGCAGACCCACTCGGTTAGTCCTCGGCAGGAATTTCCGAACACGTAAAGCAGGAACAGACCGAAGAGGAAGACGCCAAAGCTCTGCAGCGGTTCGTCGTCGCTGACGATATTGTCGAACGACGAGCCTTTGAAGGAGCCAGCAACCATGGCCACGAACGCGCACATTGTAAGGAACACGGCGCAGAAGCTCAGTATCCCCATGCCAATCTTGAGGAAGGCGAAGAAGAGCATGACTCTGAAACAATGTGGCGCCACTTTCTTGTTCCCTGTGCAAAAGAAACCATGATGTTTGAGCCCGGAGGTCTGCGCGAGGATCTCTGGGTGCGCGAGAAGCTTGTTTTCAGCATCGAGGATCGACAAGTTGACGAGCGCGACGTCGGCTTTCGCCAAGAGCACCGTTGCTGGCGCTAATAGCGTTCGGTAGACAACCACACCGGCGCAGCAGAACGGGAGCGAAGCGACCGAAAGCGCAGCAAGCAGCCATGTTGTGGCGCACGCGATGACAGTGAAGACGATGCTGAACACATGGTACACAAACAAACACACGAGCTTTGCAGCGCATCTTTCAAGCTTCTTCCTCAGTTTTCGCCACCACGCTGCTCGAGTTCGAGCGCGGGAAGGAGAGGAAGACGGAGACGCCGAGACATTTCGTGAAGAAGAAGGCAATGGATACCCCGTGCCAACTGCCGACACCGGAGCCACGCGCTCGACGTGTAGCTCGCTGTCATCCACGACTTTGATCACGACTGAGAGAGCTTCGGATGGCGCCAGCGGTGGTGGTGTCGTCGGGTGGAGTTGGTAGGCGGCGGTCATGGGCTTCACTTCAGGGTTGGTGCAGTCTACGGCAGGATGTTGTATATCTTGGTAGTGTATTAGAAAGTGAGCTACCACGTGTGTGGTATCTGTGTGCTTGAAGAGTTTGGCCTCAACACCAGGGTATAGATTGTGGATTCCGATTCTGGGTGCACGGAGGTCTCGAAGATCTCAAGTGGGAAAATCTATGAGGTTTGTCAGTTCTATCATTAACATTATGTTGCATCTGACTGAATTTATCAGCCACCTCTGACCTATACTGTAGATTGGTACACTTGCATTGCATCGAGAGTTTCCACACCCTGGTGGTCACCAGACAACACATCGACCCGAACTTCGTGCTCAAGCTCGACTGACTGTATGTCCGCGCAAACCATTTCGGTTAGCTCTCGTGATATCATCGCGATCACCACAAGTAGCACGTTGCTGAGGACGAAGACGCCCATAGCGACCAGCAGAAATACGATGGAGTTGTCGGTGCACTCGTGCTCGTAAATCTTGAGATCTGGCACGCTGGTGTTGGAGAAAATGGCGACTGGGAAGCTTACGACAAACGCGGCCATGAGGCCGCTCAGCACCCCAACGGCAAGCTTGACGGTCGCGAAATAGAGCATCACTTTGACGATGGCTCTATTGGAAGATTGTGGTGTGGAAGAAGACGCTGAAGTGCTCGATGTCTCGCAGCATGGGACAGCGAACTCGGTCACTTTGATTCGTGGATCGACGCGCAATCGTTTGTCGCTGTTATGCTCATCTACGATCAGGTTCGCGATTGCGACGTCAATTTGCCCCAACTTCTCGGCGACCACTCCAAGCGCCTGGAAGACGATGACGCCGAACCCACACAGCGGAAGCAACGCAGCGCTCAGCGACAACCCAAACACGACTACTGCGAACGCTGCGACACCAAGAAGGCTGTTGAATACATGAAACACGAAGTAGAACGACACGCGACGCAGATAGCTCACAGTCGCTGGGGTGTGGTTTAGTCGACTGGTATCTGCAGTTTCGGAGAAAGTGGTCTTGACTTCACAAATTCTAGGTCTGAAGGCGGACGATGACGGTGTTGAGCGGCTCTTGTACAGCTCAGCAGCATCTTGTTTGCCCATCATCGCAGCTTGGTCTTGTTCAATCGATGTTCGATGCCGCGTTTCTTGTCTTGTTGGTCGCTATTTATGGAATGAACCGCGCTGAGCCTGGTGTGCCGATTAGCTTCCTACTCTTTCCGATGGTCGCTTCTCGTTGGTACGAGTCGTAGCGGAGTTTACCAGCCTGTACGGACAGCCGATTCCAAGAAAGAGGGAGGGGGGGGGGGGGAGGAATTCGGATGGCGACACTCATTTTTCTAGAAAAACTGAATCACACTTGGAATTGTCGCCAGAGAACCGAAGACATTCTTGGATCACCTCTTGTATTCAAATGGTTTCGTGTGTTGCACTCTCTTCCCAAATATGGTCCATAAAACTGACTACTTCCGCGCTCTTTAGTAGTACAGCAGTCCCAACACACACTCCTCTGTCTTTATCGTCGTCAACGCGAGCACACTCCAGATGACGGAGGGAGATAGTGTACAGCGAGCAAACATTGCAGAAGTAACCGTGAGGAACTACGTAAGTTCGTCAGTGCTTCTATGGAAGCTTAACGACGCGATTCCTGATGTAGCATGTGCTCGGTGGTCAGCGATCATGTCAGCGTTCGAGACTAGGAGAGGTGTTTTACATCAATCCACGCAAGTGCGCTCTCTGGTTCAATCGCAGACGAGGGGCCATTTTACTAACTGCAGGAAAGAAGCAAGAACATTCTCAGTGTCGTGCTTGTTTGGGCTCTCTCGTGTGGGCGCTGCTTGCAATCATTGAAGTTGTTGGTGGGTGGCGAAAAAAGCGTTTTCTGTCAGACTTGGGGGTTGGTGCCAATGACGACACGAAATGGACAACTTGATTCGCAGCGCCTCCGCTGCCAGAGTGTGGCGTGGAGGTTGCCCCTTGAAGACGCTGCTAGTCAATTGTTCAGAATCATCTTCACCGCCATTTGCGACGCCAGTTGGTTCTCTAGCGATGTGTAGCGTTCGATTGCGTCCGATTTTCGCCTTCCAAAGAGCTTCACTGCCAGGCTGTCAACGCCGGAGTTGAACAGCGCTGCCGCACAGCCACTTCTGAGAGAATGGATACCATACCGTCTTGGATCATCACCAGCTGCTGCCACTGCTGGTTTGAGCGCCGCAGTGACGTCACGGTCTTGCAGGGGAAGGTTCGTGGACACACAACATAGTGGCGATGTGGCTGCTGCGCCAATTGATTTGAGGTGTGACACTAGGAACCAGGCAGCGAGGATTGGGCAGCACCAAGGTGCAACAGAGTGGCCGAGCACTCTCGTAACGCCTTCTTCGAACTGATCTGTTTTGCTGCCACGGAATAGCACCGCCACCTTCACCACGCGAGTTAAGTCGACACACGGGCGATCATCTTTGTCCAGAAGCTTGATGTCGGATCGACTCAGTTAGTCCATGTTGTAAGATGAGGCTCGCTCCAGGCTCTTGATGCGGCGTTGGCCGCCCAATTGGTTGATCGGGTAGATGTTGAGCTGAGATCCGTAAGTTGAATAGTGCCTCGCCAAGACTGATTGCACGATTCACCTCTTGACTCAGTGGGTTCGGACTGGAAAGCTTGTTAGTCCAACGCACAGCGAACACGTTATCACTCCAACACTGCACGTGAAGAGTCGCCAACTTTGCTTCCAGAAACCAGCGGTGGCCCCACGTCCAGATAGCGGACGCGATGCAGAAATGCTCGCGAACGTTGAATGTGAATCCGCAGCACTCATCTGAGTCGAGCTGACGAATAAGCTCGGCTTCATCCTAATCGAATCGAACTTGGATAAATTCGTCGTGTGCCAGATCCAGGATAGCCAAGCCTGCGCCGGACGTGTCCATATAGATGTTGATATCTGGAACAGGAAGGGAGCCGAAGAACCGGAGGGGAAGCTCTTGAAGTTACCCGTACTGAAGGATGTGCTGGAACCATTTGAGATCATTTAGTATACCGATGGACAATTCTTTATGGCCAAAGTGAGGTGTTGCATTGCGCTGAGCCTGAATCCGTTGGTAGAACGGTTGCGCAGTCCGAAGACAGCTATACACGTGACGCAGGCTTCCAAGGAGGCGTTGGAGATCCAGTCGACTGGCTGACTTGACTTGAAACATCTTGACTACTCTTGTCAGACCTTTTGCTATTTTGCCGGTTGGAATTGATGCTGTTCTGGAGGAAGTGTTCCTGCGCAGCCCGAGCGCGACAATGTCCGTGCTCCACGCCGAAAATTTGGACTCGTTGATCGATCTGGGTCCGAGGACTGCGAGCATTGCGTGTCGTAGGGTGGCTTCCGCTAATAGTGCAGCGAAATCAATGATGAGAATGTTTAGCTTGTGAATGAGAGCCGTCATGCGGTGAACGTGCCCGAGTTTGTCATAAGGTACCTGAAAGCTCCTTTCACATCACCCTTCAGGATCCAGATTTTCGTGTGCGGGAACGTTGTCGTGAGGTATTCGATACGTCTTGCGAACCGTGTGATATAGTGGTACGGAATGGTTGAAAGGACGATTTCTCGAACACGTCATTCGTTGAGCTGCCCACGGGGAAAGAAAGGTCGTGAACGAGGATCTCGACGTCCGGGTCGGCTCCTTTCTTTTCCACGGCACCGAGAGGACTGCATACCACTAACGGCCAGAGATTGAGAATGTCTGCGTCGACTACCATATACTGACCAACGTTTTGCCCTTCCCTGACGCTTCGCGCAATCGAACGGATATGGTGGCCACATGATATGTGGTTCTTCGGGCACTCGTTGATTTGAGTTCCTTTGTGCGACCAGGACAGCTTGATGCCGTGCCACGCTACTCCGACCACGATGCGAACATGTGGATAGCCTGACAATAGAGCGCGGAGCCGTTCCGCGTCCAGACCTTTGCTTAACCGCGAGTCTGTGCTGTCCTCGCCGCGCAAAAGACGAGTGGCCACCCCGATGTCCAGGTTCTTGCTGCGGATTATCGAGGACAGGGCACTCGTGGCAAGCCGGTCAATTTCATATGCCGTTTGTGACGACTGATGAGCAACGCTGTGCCAGTCAGTCTGTCCACGAACGGCAGCGGTGCCACAGCCAGCTCGTCCAGTGACGCTCGCCCGGCGCTAGTGAATCTCTTGCTTGCGACAGCATATATCATTCAGAGTAAGTTAAAGGAGCAGCTACTTTGTTGTGAAGCTCGTGACTCAGCTCAATTACACTGAGTGAGGTTTCGACGAGAACTCGAACAGAAGATTGGTGACGTGGTGTGGTTTGGCTCCCAGTGCGGATTGTTGATCGTGGCCCACCTCCGTTGTTAGCCCTTTGATGGGCAAGATCGAAGCGCTCGGATATTCGTTGAGCTCCACAAACAGACGCGCTTCATCTCTGTCTGTGCTGCATCAAATCAACATGAACTTGGGCTGAAGACCTCCAAAACGTTCCTCAATCAGCTCCCGAACGCGCACATTCAAGGCATTCGGAACAAAGTGAGCTCGGTTTGGTACGAAACACTGGTTCGCTCGTGGTCCCTTGCAGCCATTCTTCGGCAGAAAACGTAGACACAGCGACTTCCCGTTGCGGGTTGGGATTAGCGCAGCGATGTCTGGCGGAATAATGCTTGGTTGTTTCTCTAAACGGAATCCCTGAGATGCAATTCTGCTCGAGCTGGGTCGTTGAATATTTGCCCTTTGCGGTAGCACTCGAGTTGGTGAGAGGGCGGCCGCTTCGAGTCTCTGAAGCTTTTGGTCTTGAATTTTTTGTCGTAGATCTCGCAAGAGCGTGTCGTCAGACGAGCGCCTCACCAATATCGATGCTGCCACGGTATCTGATACCCCGATCGTCGCCCTGAAGTCCTTAAGAATCTAATTCGCCTAGAAGACGAGCTGCGTGATATTTCCTGCGCTCCACACTCGCGACATACCAACCGACTGGAGACATGCCGTCATCCTGTCCAACACATCCATGAAAAGCTCGTTGCCGAATTCGCGGGAGTAGAGCGCGAACACGCGAGTCGCCGTTTCAGCTTCAACGACAGTGGACACTTGTGGAGGTGGCGGAAAGGAGCTGTGGGCGACAAATTGTAGAGGTTTGAACCACCGCATGCCAGCCATTTAATTTTCTCTTGCAGCGCCATTGGTAGGAAATGTAGGACCAACAAATCTCACGCCCTGAACTGGATGTCGCACAGCCGAATCAACACGTTTGGATGTGGTTTGAACCGCACTGCATGGGAGTTTGTCAAGCCGTCAATAAACACAGAAGGCAACTTATCTTGATGAATGGCGGCTGTAATCCGACTGCGCACGAGTCGTTGCGATACAGATGGGGGAAAAGCCGTACTTGGAGGATGGTTCAGGATCAAAGCATTGGGGCAAAGTGTGCTCATCCGACGCCGTGGGAGGATCCGATGAATGGGTCTATTTGCTAGTATATCTCAAGGTGACAAAACGCTCCAGTAGCACGGGTCGTCCATGAGTTTTGCGATGATTCGCCCGTTTTGTTCTCGATTGGTTGTAATATGAGCTCTTGTCGGCCTGGTACGTTTTGACTCAGTTAAATTCTCTGCCATGTCATGCATATACCGATTACATTTTTGCGAGGACGGCAAAGAGGAGGAAGCAGACGCAGTCGCGTCACCAATACTCTTATCCTCTTCTTCGTCATCATCGCCGTCCACGAGGGAATCAAACAAGTTCGTTGCTGGATTGCGAATTTTTGTACGCGGGAACCTTCGATTCATGTTGGCTGGTGTGGTTGCACTACGAGGTTGTTGGCAGAAGGAAGTCCCGACGTGTGCTGGCACTGGAAGCACATTACCGTTCACGAAGTAGGTATAATCGACCGCGTGCTGTAACTCGAACTGGTACGACGTGCCCGTCTGCGGGTCAGTCCAATGCATCAGCGCGCCAGGTCCCAGTTGATTGACTGCTTCGACTTCGCCGTCGAGTACGCGCGGTATTTCTAGTGTACCGCGCCCTTGATCAACCCCAAGAATTCTGCCCAGAAGCTTGTGGTGGACTGTTACGACTTCGACGTCACTCCAATTCTTGGCGTCAAAGATAGCTGACCCGAGAAGAGAGCAACTATAGGCGCGACCGGTACGACAGACGCGTAGTTCACACGCTCTTGTTCTTCACCTAGGGCGACGGTGATCTCGTTCTCCCTAGTCGCTATGACCTGTGCGTGCTGAAAACGTTCTTCACACGTCGTCATAATTGCACGACACAGGAGGGAGCGATACGATGTGCGCCTTGCCTCTTGGGCAGACACTACGCACGCTCGTGTGTCGTCCACGCTCAAAAGCCATTGTTTTCCAGCAGCGTCATGCATACCGTCGGCGCGTACCCCTTCACTCGACACTATTGTCACCCTTGCGTACACAGGATACTCCAGCTCGTCCTCGGCCAAACCTGGATGAAGGCGCAGGAACGATCGCGATGTGAGACTACTCATACTGACGGGTTTGGAGCAACGAGAAGGCGTGGGAGCGGTTTGAAGTGCGAGGGTTTAAGCCGAGGAGGAGAAAACGACGAATGAGCTACCAGACGAATCCTGAGCTACTCTATCTATCGGTAGTTTCATTCGCCTGCCCAGAAAAATTATTTTCAGCAGGCACCCAGTCAAAAATCTTCATTCACGTTCAGTATTAAGAGGAGCCAGATGTCCACCGCCTTGGTTCAGTGGAATTTCGATTGTCGGGGGTATACTGCAAGAAATCGTGTGTAGTCCTGTACATTGATGTTCAGTTCCTGGAGTGACGATGGTCGCAGACATCGATACTGTCAGTCTAAGCGAATCGGATTCTATTTGTCACCTCCAATAACACGTTTAGCTTGGGTGAGTGGCCAGGATCGACAAGTTGCTGACGCAATTAAAAGTGTGCTCGGTAATAGAGTTTACACTATTATTGCCAGCATGTCTGCAGTCTAGAAACCCACACTTTATAATAAGTTGAAGTAAAATGGAAAAAAGGTGCTCCATTCACGACCAGTATCGTTTCACCACAAAGGGGTTGCATCAATAGTGTGTAACACATCTGCCCCACAACAGGATCGAGCAGCACGGAGCACTTTCGCTCTCGTGTGGGCTGCCGTTTTGCAGAAGAGCTTGTTTTTGGTGTTCCACGGGAACTAGTCGAAGTAAGGGAGTACCCACACTCAATGAAGCTTCCGTTTTGATTCTGACAGATACAAACTCTTTTGTGTCACTCCAGCCAGTCTCCGTGCTTTAAACAGACATGTAGTGCTAGTTACTTGTAGAGGGTCCGCACTTGACCCTAGAGTTGCCTCGCATAGTGCGAAGAAAGACATACAATGGGATTGGTACAATTTGCACCGATTCCATTGCCAGAGGACACTGGTCAAAAGTAAATTGAGGGTACATGCGCTCTTTGCGCCAATAACAGACGAGTGCCAAACCCGCACAGCGGTAGTAGAACAAGGCTCGCCGAGGACCCAACGATGACGATGCAAATACCGCGATGTCAAGCACGCTGTTGAACACATGGTGCACGAAGCAGAGCGACACACGGTGCACATAACTCACCGCTGGTCCGCTGCTCTCGGCATCGCTGGAGAAGGTAGGGTTTTGGCGTGAAAAACTATGGATCTTGAAGCGAACGGAGTTGGTGTCGAGCGGCAGGTGTAAAGCACAGTGGTTTGTTGTTCTTTGCTTCGCATCTGGTCTCTTGTTTGTGTGGAGGAGCTCGATGCCGCGTGTCTTGTCGGCCACGATTTTCGAAAGAGCCAAGTGACACTGATTGTGTGTGTGTGGTTAACTGGCTTTGATCTACTTCCGGTGATCGCTTCGCTTCTCGTCGGATGACAATCAGTGTTTCTATGGGCAAGGGTTACTTCACTGAATGAAGTTGACCAGCGCTCATTCATGCTGTCGAAACAGGCAATTTCAAGAAAGATGGCGGCTGATGTTATGATGACGACACCCGAATCTTCTACAAAAACAATGAGTATAACTCACTTTATTATTGGCAGAAATTGCCAGACACTAAGAAATCGTTGGATCACCTTTCGCGGTCGAGTGGGGTTCGTGCGTTATACTGTGAAGCAAAATTTGAGCCACGGGACTGACTGACTCTTTCTGAGCTGCTGAACTGAGCCACGACAGTCCATGTTCCATATCGATGGGTCAAGAACGAAATTGTTGTTATTATGGATGAAGAAGGAATCGAATCATTGCAGTGGCCATCGGAGCTACAGCAGTATGATCGGCAGTGGTGCTAACCGGATATTTAGACGCGATTCCTGCTGCAAGGTGGTCAGCGATCACGTCAGAGTTTGGAACCTGGAAGTGCTTCGGTGAACCACGCAAGTGTGCTCTCTGGTTGAACTGCAGACGCAGTTCAACCGAGGGGTTTATAGCGATACGCCTGTTTCTTTTCGTGGTGTCCAGTGGCCGTGGGTTGTCGCTTAAATCTCTCACTTTTTTGTCTCCTATTATAGCGTGAGTGCCGAGCACGAAAGAGAGAACGTTATTTTTCTTTTTGTCGTTCCCTGCGAAGTATGCACTAAAGTTTCGGATCCTCACATGTTAACCCACCAGTTGCGGAGATGAGGAGTATCGCGAACAGCGTCGTCATCAGTCATTATCTGTTCGGGTTCTCGACTCCAGTTCATATACCAAACGTAGTCAGCCAAAGATAAGTGAGTGGAAGGGAGATTTGCTGAATGTGCTGGTGGAGGAATAGCCGTTTACCGGTATGCGTTGTGGAGTGCCTCTGAAGCTTGGTGCAGAAACTTGTGTGGATCACACCCTGCAATCTGACTAGTTCTGTGTTGCTTCGCCATATGTCAAGGCTTGACTTTCACGCTCGAGTATAGAAGGCAGACTGAGCCATCAGTCAAAACCAAAGACGAGGGCTTTGTGTACACATCGACGTAGTCATGATGGACTGACTATTTACGTCTGTTCACCGGTATTCCAGAGCGAGATCTAGCTCATTTACCACTCAAAGTGCAAACTGGTCAGTGATCAACGTTGTAAAAATGTCACATCTCAAGCTTGCAAGTGATGCACATAGCGCAGCACAGTAGTTATATTCAGAGGGTTCCCATAAACCACCAATGACTGGTTCCACACGTTCGCTCAAAGTATGCCAGTAAACTGGCAAATTGCTCTGGGATTCCACGCAGCCAGACAGACTCAATGTGGCTCACACTTTGACGATCCAACTTATGAAGCAACGTCCAAGAAGCTTCTTTTACTGTTGTTATTAAAAGCACGGATGTCGCTACACCTTATTCAACTCTCTACTCGCTTACTTTTACTCCACCTCGACTAAGTACGCCATGCTTGAGGGTATATGATTTGGTATACTGCGACCCCTATAGTTATTTAGGTGGGAACGAGCACGGTATTGTTACTTGGAGTTTAGACAGCTGCTGCTCGCCCTCCTAGAACTTGGAAGACTTACGAGGGTAAACTTCACGGATGCTAGCTCTGTTAGATTTCTTGCGTTTGACTACCCGCTTGCATTTGTTCAACAGCGTCTCTTTCATTGCCACCGCCTCAGCAATCAGTGGCTTCAGAGGCGATGGACCTATTCCGTTTGTTGAAGAAATATCCTTGAGCGTTTTGTTAGGACGATCAAGGTTCAGCAGGGTCCAACATTGTGAGGAAAGCCTCTGTCCAACGAACAGGATGGAATCCATTTTTTACAAGAGAGAGAAAGATTTTTCGCGGTTCGGTATCCACGACATCGTGTGGATGGCACAGCCGGGCCAGAGGGAGGTAAAGAAGGCTCTTCCAGCGGTGTAATGGCGATCGCCATTCCAGAAACCGCAGCCAGTGACGCACACAACTCTAGTGATCTTAACTATGGCGAGCACACAAGACACTGACTTCGAGCACGCCGACGATACTCCTGACTATCATCAGAGCACCACACCAATTGATACATCGACAGCCAGTCCTGATGTCTTTTCGATCAATATTGAAGTCCAAACCGCCCCAAGAACTACAAGATGCCATCGCCTACAGCAAGCTGCGACCCGGCCGTTGCGTCGTGTATCGTTCTTCTTTGCGTTCCACGTTCTTAACAGCATCTTCGGGATCGTCGCGTTCGCGGCTGTCGTTGTAGGGCTCGTCCTCAGTGTCGCTCTGCTTCCGTTATGCGACTTTGGCATCATCTTCCAGGCATTTGACGTGGTTACTGAGAAACTGGCGAAGCTCGATGTCGCGATTGCAAATATGCTAATCAATACAGGAAGCAGCAAAATGGTCTTGCGCGTCCACCCTGGGGTTAGAGTGAGCGAGTTTGCTGTTTCAGACAGCGAACCAGTAGAATCCAAGACGTATCCGTCGGTATTCAGCAACACAGCCATCTTCAGAGTGATGCTCTACTTTGTTACAGTTAAGCCCACTGTTGCTGTTCTGAGCTGGATCACGGTGGTGTTCGTCATGAGCTTCCCGATCATTGCGTTCTCGGAGTCTCGAATACCAGCCCTCGCGACTTATGAGTGCGAGTACGCTAAGAAGCCCGGCGCGTTGGTTATGGCGGTTGTCGGCATCATAGTACTCAATATTGTGCTCCTCGTGCTGCTTGCGATGCTCTCTCGAGAGCTCACGGTGCTGGTGTGCGCTGATACAGCGCCAGTAGGCATCAGTGTAGAGTAAGAATGCTAGCTGAATACCATCATGACCTTGATAAAAGAGTAAAAATATAATACTAGTACGTGGGTTTGGGATCAGTGCTGTTGGTATTGTATCCGCGCACATAACTTTGAAAATGCGATGGAGCCGGTACAATCCGAGGCAAACTTATAAAGACATTTACTCCACAACGTCGTTGCAACGGATTATTACAATAACAGTAGTTTGTGCCAAAATGAACACACAAGTGATGTGCACCTTCAATTCTGCTTCAGGTTGAAGAGTATCGCGGTAAAGTATCCAGATGCATTCGTATCCCCCCCCCCCCCTCTCTCTCTCTCTCCTCTACATTTTTCTACGATCACCCAGACGTAGTTTCGTGTTACTCGATGTTTGTTGGTTGGGGCGGAATACATCTCACAGTACGACTTTGTAATAAACGAAACGATCATGCTCGCAAATGAAGCACTTTTCCAATATCGAAGTCTGCTGCACAGGTGGCTCTCACTCTGAAGGCTGTTGCAGCCATCTTCATGCCAATTCAAAAAGCCCTGCAAAATGGCTTACGCAGTGCATTGTACAGTACACCTCCGACGATTCAAAGTTGATGGAACTGAGTGGTGATGGCTGAGCCGGTCCCTAGCTGTCAGTGTTGCTTTTTGCAAATGTGAAACTGTTTTTCCGCCACCACAATTTTCCATCCTTGCAGCCACTCATAGTTGCTTCACTACATGAGCTGTTGAATCGATGATGACTAGTGACGGGGACAGTCCTCAATCCCTCCACAATTAGCGATTAATCGAAACCTTAGCGCGGACGAGCGAACTAACTGGCTTCTATGACCGCAAAGAACATAGAAACAAGACCATTTTCATTGTCGTGCGTACTGGAACCACTCGGTTAGAAAGTCAAAAGAAAATGAGGAACTCGCTGCAAGTCCTTGTCTGCAATCCAACCAGAGAACACACTTCGATCGATTGCTAAAAGTACCTCTTCTGGTCTCAAACACTGACGTGATCGCTGGCCACTAATCCCATCAGGAATCGCGTCCAAAAGCTTCTATGGAAACACTGACGAGCTTATGTAGCATCTCGTGGCTACTTACGTAGTGTTTACACCCCGTATACTTCCTCCCTTCGTTCTCAGAAGTGTGCTCGCATTAACGATAAAAGTATCGTGACGGGACTACTCAGGAGCAGTGCAGAAATAGCCAGTCGCATGGACCATATCTATTTGGGAAGCGCAGCTCGCACGAAGTCATAAATATTTATATGTGATCCTAAGCTGTCTTAGGTTTTCTGGCGACAAAAGTGAGTGTCGTTGTCCAACCGTCTCCCTCTTTGATGAAGTCGCATGTGTCCACGAAAAGTTTTTTATTTAGCTGGTAACCAGATGCTGCTTTCATATGACTCCGAGCGTGAATTATCGATACAAGAATACTGATCTTCATCCATTTCACTTAGTACTCATGGTGATCTGCTTCTATTATTCACCTTCGTCGCTAGTATGATGTGGTGTTCTATCAGCACACACCAGCACCGTGAGCTCTCTTGAGAGTATCGCAAGCAGCACGAGAAGCACAATACCGAAGATGGAAACGCCCACAGCAGTCAGAACCAACACGGCGGATTTGTCGGCCTACTTGTGCTTGAGAGTCGAGAGTACTGACATTCGAGACTCTGATAACGCAATGATCGGAAAGCTCGTAATGAACGCCACCATAACCCAGCTCAGAGCAGCTACCGCGGGCTTCGTGGTTGCAAAGTACACCATCACTCTGATGATCACGATGTTGCTAGACGACGGTGGTAGTGCCGACGAGACCTTGTTATCTATCGTGACACGATCTGGAACCGTAAACTCTCTCATTTTGATTCCAGGATGGACGCGTAATAGCGCCTCGCTGCACTTGTCATGGATTAGCAGATTCGTGATGACGATATCTAGCCACGCCAGCTTCTCAGTGACTACTCCAAGTGCTTGGAAGACGATGACTCCAACCCGCACAGCGGAAGCAAGGCGACGCTGAGCGTGCTTCCAAGTACAACAACGACGGACGCGACAATTCCGAAGACGTTGTTGATGATGAGAAACGCAAAGAAAAGCGGGGTGTGGTGCAGCCAGCCAATTGTAGCTCACTTTAGATGGAAGTGATAGCGCTTGGGCGTCCTTGGCACTGCTGGCACTTCAATCCTGATCGCAAAGTCAACATCCTCCGTCATCGAGGATACACTCGGCGTTACGCTCTGATAGCACACATCAGCATTGTCGTAGAATTCCAAGCCGATGTCTTGGTGTCTCATCATCGCAAAACGTGACTCCTGTTCGCCGCTTTTTGAATAATGAATGCTGACTGGGCTGTATGACCTTTGCACCTTCTGCTGGGCCGCCAACGTGTCAATGTACCTCTATTTCGTAGTTCAAAGCACGTGCTGTATAGATTCGCTCACAGTTTGTGTGTGTTTTGCTTGAAACTTTCCTAAACGTGCCTAAGTCTGCTGTTGAACCCTTATCGATACATCTAAGACATACAAGCCTTCTAAAAAAATATGAAGGTTCATCGTCACTTGCAATACAGACCGAAATTAAACCTAGAGGCTTCAAAGGCAACAGTAGTGGACACAAGCGTGGCTTTTTTCTACGGAAAATCGACTCACGAAAGGCACGTCCGTGTCTCTTCAGGTTCCAAACAACCAAGTAGGCTAACTACCCACACACTAGTTTTGTTTTAAATTCATCCCGAGATACTGGCTACGAGCTGGGACACTGCTCACTCTTCGATGAATACGAACGCACGTCCTCTATGAACTTGAATGAGAATGAGCCACAAGTTGGCGGACGCTCGTATAAAGAGTGAGGGACAACCAGACACATACTGTTAGGGCTTCGTGGACTCATACTATAATTGGGTACAGTGGGCAATTGTGACGTGATCACTGGCCGCTCTCTCTCTCTCTCTCTCTCTCTCTCTCTCTCTCTCTCTCT
>JAADVO010000810.1:0-14902 GCA_023335655.1 Globisporangium spiculum | reverse complement strand
TTCGCCTGTGGTCGAAAAGCACGAGTTCGCAACTTCAAACAGAGTTTGTATGGGGTTTCGCGTCCAGAGAAATGGTCGTGCTCTTGCATGTGCACTTTTTGCTTCCACTTGCCTCCACTTGGAAAGCTTTAATTTTCGAAACACGAGCAGGGCTCAGAGCGGCAAATTTATAGGGCTTCGTTGCATTTCGCACTTTACTCAAATAAACGTATTGTATCGAGTTGTCACTAGTGAGTGACATTATCCTTTTCACTCGTATTCACCTTCACTGGACGACCGATCGATCGATCGCCCTCACAAGCCGCTCGCTTCAAGGCAGGAACGACTGCTTCTCGCCTAGCGCGATGTAGTTGTTGTTGTCCGTGTACCAGACGTAGTGCTGCAGGATGAATACGATGTCCACGACGATGCTCACGAAGCCGAGCGCGAACTTGACCGGGTCACCGGTGATCGCGGTCCAGTCGTGCGTGGCCGCGCTGTCGAGCACCTGCTGGCCGATGGAGAGCAGTCCGCCGGCGATGTCCAACAGCACGTTCCAGATTGTCCAGCCGATCGTGGACTTGCGCTGGTAGTTGAGCACGATCTGCGGGATGCACTTGACGAGCGTCGTCATGAGCTTCACGTAGCTGAGCAGGTAGAGCAGGTTGAGCATGTTGAGCAGCGAGTTCTCGTTGTTGCCCGAGATGAGCACGCCAAGCCCAAACAGGGTCGCGACCACGATGGTGCCGGACGTCCATGCGATCGTGGCCTTGCCCACCGTCTGCCCGCCGCGCGTGTAGATCGTGCACTGGAAGAGCGAGACCGCGACGAGCAGCACGGCGTGGATCGAGAAGAACACGTCGTTGACCTCTACGGCGTTGCGGTTCCCGTGGTTGCGCCGCATGTACTGCTCCTGCACGCTCTCGCTGTAGTAGAACGCGCAGTTGAAGATCGTGTAGCACGTGAAGCCCAGAAAGTTGAGCACCGTGTAGTCGAGCGAGAGCCCCACGACGCTCTTGCGCGAGTAGTTGAGGAACACCTGCGGGTAAAAGCTCACGCTCCAGCACGAAAAGTAGATCCAACCAATGATCGACGACACGCGGTTCCACGGGTCCGGGATGTGCGCGTTCGCGTCGAGCGAGAGCCCCAGGATGAGGCCCACCGCGAGGATCAGCGCCGACACGATGCCCACGCGCGTGTTGATCGGCAGCTCCAGGAACGAGCTCATCGTGATGTCTATGGCTGTGCTGCTATTGAAGTGCTACTCGAGGTGCTGGTGGCGGCCACTGGGTCCGAGTAACGGTGAGATGGAAGATCGGAGAATGAGGAAGGATCACCTTGTTGGACTGACTGAGTGGCCATAGAATTTGCTACGTCGGACTTCGGATGGAGACGAAAAAGCGGTTTTGATTAGCAAAGGGGTCGCGTATCACGCAATATATCGTACAATGCATCAATATGACATTGTGTTTTGACTTGGTTTGCGTATGCTGAGGAGAGAGCGGTATGTATTGTGGCGGTATTTTTGCGTTGGGTTGAAGTGGCGTGAGTGAAACAGTTGCATCATATGCGCCAATCAAAAGAGAGGAACTGGATGACGCACAGTTCCAGCAGCCAATCAGAAAAGAGAGAACAATTTTCTCAGAAGGATGCTCTTCATATGAGTGACGTGTCACTATTATGTTTGGGGCTTTGACAAGCCAATCAACTCAACATGGCTACATTCTTGGTGGAGAGCACCAGCAAATTGTGTTTCACTGAGCGAAACACGTCGAGATGCTCTGATACAACGAGATCCACAATCGCACGCCGCGTCACCTTCATCTGATCTTCAAAGGCGCTGTTGGTGCTGCTGTTCGTGGCGTCTCGCTTCATGCTCATGATCCTGTTGAGCTCTTCGTAGGTCACTCGCAGCACTGCTGGCCCTCCGTTACTTGAGCTCGGATGCCATCCACGCAACTCAAGCTCGAGCCAGTTCATCCCGCTGTCGATTTCGTTCACAGAGACGTTCAGCAGTAGGAAAGTCTGGTTGATGCGGTACGCGTATTTGAACAAGAGCCCAAAGCGGTCGTGGAGTTGACGCTTGCGAGCTCTACGAGCGACTTCCCGTTCGCGCCGCTTTCGAAACTGCCTCTGGATCAAAATCGCAGCGATGCGCTGGAGTTTGCACTCTTCTCTCCGCTTCTTGCGGGCAATTGTATGGCGAATTTGACTCTGAATGCTGCTCGCTGCGTGCTCCTGTCGCTGCTTGCGGATCGCTTGTTGTCGCGCATGGTACTGCTCCAATCGGCGCCTTGCGAGTGTAGTAACTTGGCGAATGCATGCGCTCATCACCGCAGCGAAGTGCTTTCGCTCGTCATCCATCCGCTTGTTGTACTCATCGAGCATCGACACCTCACTTGGGTGGCGCCGTGGTCGACCTTTGGGTGGGATACCGGGGAACACGAGCTCAAAGCCTCGAGACGTGTACTCAAAGTACAGCTTCTGACAGATCGAGTAGAAGAGGCCATCGCGGCTAGGCTGATAAGTAATTCAATGGCCAGGTTATATAGGTCAGCAGCCCATATCTCATAGGTCAGTCGCACAAGATGCTTCATATGGTCGACGTACTTTGTCCTGAAGCCGCAATCGGTAGTCGCTCACTAGCATGAGGATGTTTCGCTCTGGAATATGCAGCACCAGACTATCGAGCTTTGTAACGTCGATGAATTCGATTTTGAGGGAGAAATCCGCACACAGACGCACACTCAGCAGTCCTGGGAAACTCTCGTACGTGCGGAACGAGAACAATTTACCCTGGCGAAACTGGATCGGGAAGCACACCTCCAGTTCTGCAGTTGCCTGACAAATGCAAAGAGTTAGACCACTGGTGTGTTGGAATCATCTCGACGCTGTCGGCCAATAGTTCTTTCTGTGTGTTTACCTTCCAGCGAAGACAGTCGAGGATCTTTGGAAGGCAGCGACTCCAGTGCTCCTCCACTTGCTTGCAGCGCTGGACCTGAGATGTAAGATGGCCCTCTCAGTTAAGTACCCCATTTTATTTGAGTACAGCGGTAGACTTTGGCGCATTACTTACCTCTGAAGTGCGGTACCAAGCAAGCGGGGCTGGGAGTATAAATTCGAGCGAGCCGAACTGAATGGCAATCTTGGACTCGTGAGATGTCAATGGCGAGTACACGCTGATCACGAGCGAGTCGTTCTCGTCATCTTCATCAACACGAACGACCACAATCTGAAATCCAATGCAAGCGATCCGAAGTAGCAGGCATCCGGGCCACTGACGCCGAGAGATCGCCTGGCTGATTCGCTTCTGTTTCAGCACAGAGACCTCGCAATCCTTCTCAGGCGAGCGTGGGAGATGCGGGACAACGAGCGCACTGGAGCGTGGCGCAGCAGCCTCCAGTTCACGGGAGCTGTTGTTGTCGGTCGAGAGGATCCCACCATCGCATCCTCGAAAGCGCTTCTTGAAGAACATTTTCTTGCCGTCGTGGCCCCGGATCACCATCTCTGCATCTGGGAACTCGGGAGTAGGCTTGATAGATGAAGTACGTGAGTTTGCAATCTGGTTGTCGGAAATCAGTTCCTGAATCTTTTGGGATACTTCCAACTCTAGTTCTGTGATTTTCGTGAGTGTCTGGAGGCATTTCTCCTGGAAATCTAAGTCACTGTCCAAAGCAATCAATCACAAGCAAGTGTGCAATACAGTTGACCTTAGTTCACATCAACATTGTGTTCAGATCAAGCAGTGCACGCAATAGCATTGGCCCTAAAGCCGTTTGGCTGCTCGCGCCACCCTTACATTGTATACCGAAAGCACAGCGCGTCAAAATCCCTTTGAAGCGATAAAACTGTTCGATGCCGCGCTTTCTGGTTCATGAGCTTCGGGATCTACATCGAAAACAGCATGTAGACATAGTTATATGCATACATAAGTATCAGGGCAATCACATCGGTAAAGCAAGAACTTCGTGCTACTTACCTCCAGTTCCCGTCGATCGACGCTTCTTCGTAGCTCCTGAAAAGGTTGACCAAGTCAGCAAAACCAAACGGATAGTGTGAGATCGTATGGTACAGTAACTAGCGTCCCATATTGTAGGCAGCACGTACCAGCAGAGTCTCTAAGAAATATCGCGTTCTCGCCGCCCACTCCTTGATGGCTTGGTTCTGTTGATCTGCTCGCTCTGGGTCCCGTGTTGGCGCTGATTCGCGTTGCGGAACAGCAAGAATGCGCTTCTCTTGCGTACAGGGCTGTGCGGAGCTGTCATTGTTGTCTTCAATTAGCAAGTCCTCTCTCTGATGTTGTGGAGGCGCTTGTGTGCGTTTGGTTGTTTCTTTTCGCGCATCTTGTGGCTGGAGGAGTGATGCTGAAGTTGTCGTCAGTTTTTCGATTCGTGCCGGCTTGGAGGGTACAGGTGGTGAATTGAGTGTCTTCCTGGACTTGATCGGCTTGTTATAACCTTGATTTCCATTCAGCAAAGCGCTGGGGAGCGTTCCATCTCTCGCTGGACTATATAATAGAAGAGGTGGATGGGTAAACTCCATATCTAATCTAGCTCAATAATAGAACGTGCGAGTGTACCTGTAGTGATCAATCGAAGGCAGCTTCATACGCATCAGAGCAAACGCGGTCATCTTCAGTTGGTGGGCGAGAGAATGCAGTATCGGAAACACACACACACATACATCAACACCTCAGTTGAGAATGGCGAGAGCGTAAATCTCACTCAACGCAGCGCGCACAACTCGTGTTACCTTCCCGCCACATGAGCCGCAGAACTTTGCGCTCATCGCGCATGAATTGGAGCACGCGTCACACACGATCGTGAACCTGGACTTGTCGCCGCCATCGCCACTACCACTACCTTGAAGCTGGCGCTTGAGCTGCTGCACTGGGAGAGCTGGTTTGCCTCCGCCACGTCTGTGTGCCATATTGGTGCTGCTGCTGCCATGGCGGGTAGAACAACGCAAACTGCAATAAAGACGTTGAGGAGTCGCTGTGAAGCCAGCTTCAATGTGATTGGTGCACTGATGTGCATCACACCAGTCTACATCAAACTTGCTTTTAGTATGTGTGTATTCTTCCTTTTTATAAAATATAGAGGGTACAGCAGCCCTGGTTTTCTATGCAAATAAACACTTGTAACCTTTTAGAAATCGAATGACCAGCACTCACTCCCGTCATTCCTATGTAGGTCATTTACCCTTCAATTGTTTGAAATGATGGATAAGTATCCTACATTGATGTTGCCTATTCTATAATGTAGGGCTTTTGTGCAGATGGCATCTGGGAGGTTAAAAGACCAGTCCAAACTTCCAAGTTGACGACGGCTTGGGAACTTCAAAAATGGAAAGGGCGCCAAACGAAAGTGCGCACGATAGCTATTGAATGACGATGACGGACGGTGTCTGTGAGCGTCTACGCAGCGAGCAGTGAGCGGGGCGCGACGGTGACGGCGACGCATACATACACGCTTTCCCACACATCAAGTGCGCTTGAGTCATGGCGAAACGGCGCTCGCCGTACGAGATCGATCCACCGACAGCCGCAGCAAGCGCCACTCTTCGCAATGCTGACACTGCCGCTTCCGCGCTCAAGAAGCACAAGAAGAAGCAGTCAAAGGTGCTGCTCAGTGATACTAGTCATACTGCAAGCAACATCTTCAATGGCAGTAATACCACGAGCAATAACTACGATGGTGGAGAGAGACAGCGCAGTGGTGTCGTCTCTTCTTTTGGTGGCGGGTTCATCATGAGCGATGCAGAGCGGGACGTGATGAACGCTGTGGACGCCAAGCTGGCGGTGCTCGCGTCTGATGGCAGTGGTGGCAGCAATGGCTACACTGCCATGAGCTTGAAGAAGGAGGCAGCGGGCGCTGGCACAAGTGTAACGGCTGGCGTGAAGAGCTCGACGCCTGAGAAACAACCCCCGCAGCAGCAGCAACAGATGAGTATCGAGGCGCTCGAGCAGAAGAAGATGCTGCTTCCGTACTTGGACAAGATCGAGTACATCAACTACCAGCTTCAGTACGTGCATTTCCACCAATGGTTTTGCCTTGTTATCAGTGAGTCGGTTGGTCTTGACTCTGGTTGGCACTTTGGGTTTATTGTAGGATGCGAGGTCTCCTGCCGTCGAATAATGATCAAGCAACAATCACGCGCCAGCAGGACTCGCAGACAGCGTTTGCTCGGAAAGCTGTGATCCCAGAAGCGAAACCTCCTCTTGGTAGTGCTGCTGCTGCTGCTGGAATGAAAGTACTCGTGAAGCCCAGTGTCCACGCTTCAAATCCAGTTATCTCAACAGATCACACTACTGCACTCGCTCGCAACCAGGAGGACTCATCATCTGCTCCAGAAGAAGCAGGAAACGATCTCGGCAGAGCTCGAAAGCGTGCGAGAGTCTCCGCAGAGCTGCTTCGCGCGCGGTATCCACGGCTGTTTGAGACAATTCAAGAGCCCGCGAGGCTCACGCCTCGACTTCGCCCGCTTACGTGGCTACTCAAGCTCGTCGAGGACGTCTACGACGCGATCGCTGAGGCCGCACTTCCGAGTTCTAACTACCAAGACATCATCAACGCTATACCATCAGAGGTAGGGACGATGATCGATGCGTCACCTCGCCCCGAATCGTCCGACAGAAGCATGAAAACTTCATCTTCTTCAACAAGCGCCAAGAAGACCAAGTTCACGCCTGGAAAGCTTGCATTACCATTGTTCACCCGACGGTTCCTCCACCACACACTGGGGTTACCGTCGCTCGCGGACCAGGACTGTCTGGACCTGATCTTCAACATGGAAGTCACGCGCGAGCAGCTCCCTCAAGTCGCGCTCTTTTGCAATTTCCTGCGCGAGCTCTTCGATGGTGACGCGCTGCTGTTCTTCCTGTTGCTGCGCAGCGTCTTGCAATCGGAGCTGAATCTGCAGCTGAGCTCCAAGGAGAAGCTCGCGCGCACCTCGAGTTCCAAGTACATGCGAGGCGATTTCTTTGAGATTGTTTCGCATCCGCTGATCCCCGATGGCACAAAACAGGTGGTGCTTTCGGAAAATGGCTGTGAAAGCGTCTTGCGAAGGTTGTTTACTTGCTCCCTGGAGCTTCGAAGCCTCAGCCACCGAAAAGACAAGAAGATCCCAACGCCGTTTGTGCTCGCCCAGTACCTGATGAAAGACAAGCTACTGGTCGGCTGTGGGACGAGACCTACGATTGAAGTCTTCTTTGAACGCATGGTCGAGAATTTTCGAGAGGTCAGTGAAGACATTGTCGCGCAGTTCAAGTACAGCGACGACGGTACGCCCTACGCGATGCGGTGATGATACCCTACCAGTTGTACTGGAAAGGCTAATTAACCATTGTGTGTTTGGTTAGCTCAGGTGAATCGCTGACCAACCTGATCCGGCTGCGCGACACGATCTCCTGCGACTCCAAGATCGACAAGATGCTTGTGCACTACAGTGACCAGGAGCGCATGCTGCGCAATCTCAAGATTGAGTTCATGAAAATGGAGCGTGCGGCAAGCAACAGTAATGGCGACAACAAGTTCCGCACCCAACTTGTGTTATTGCAGAACCGAATCCGCCTGCAAGAACAGGATCTGCAGCAGCTCCAGAGCGAGATCAGCGCGACCGAGTCACGTGTGAACGATGTATGGCGAGAAGTCGTGCAGCCTCAGCCTGTGAAGAAGCGAGCAAAGCTGGGTAGCTTGACAAATAGCTCGTCCACGAAGTCGCCACCAACAGTGACAGAGCTTACTTCCGTGCTGGGTCGCTTCGAATACTACATTGCGCGGCTGCAAAAGAAGCACGACATTGAATTGAAGGCGTCGGCGCTGCTCGCCAAGCCCTGGAAGCAGCAGATGGAGGAGCTCAAGTTGCGCATGGTAATTCGCATCCAGCGTGCCTACCGCACGAGAAAATGCACACGCGAAACAAAAGTGCAGGCACTCGAGAAAGTGCGCGACAAAATTCGCGAGCGAGACCTCAGACTCAAGAACGAGGCGATGGATCAAAAGCGACTGCAGGCGCTCCATGAGAAGGAGATGCAGCGTCATCAGACCCGGCTACAGGCCAAGAAAGCGGAAGAAGAGCTTGCAAAGGCGAAAATCGTTGCAAAACAGAACGAGCTCTTGAGGAAACTGCGAGATGAAGAGATCGCACAACGTAATCTCAAACGCAGTCGCCAGCAGCGAGCGCGGACGTTCAAGCAGTGGCAAGACTTTGTGGTACGGCGGCGCAAGAAGTGGCAGGCGAACAAATTGTTTGTGAAATTCAAGTTTACGCAGTGGAAACACCACTTTACGGCTTTCAAGAACCGTGAAAGAGCAGCAATTCGCATCCAGAAATTTGTGAAAGCGGTTCAGAGGCACGTGCAATTCCGCCGCATGCTCAATTTACGGATCAAACGCAGCAGAATCGCGAAAAAGTACCTGGCGAAAGTGCATCTTCGAAAGTTGAACGTGCTTTTCAACCACTGGTGCAGCTTCACGCTCTACAACCAGAACCTCAAGGCGAACTTCCAAGCCACGCTCTTGAAAAGAACAGTGTACTGGTTTCAGCAATGGATCGCATTCATCCAAGCCTGGAAGCAAAAGAAAGTCGATTCTGCGAAGTTGATACAGCGAGTGTACCGTGGTCGCATCGCTCGCCAAGTTTTCCGCTATCAAAGGATTCGACACCAAAGCGCGCAGTCGATCCAGCGCGTGTATCGTGGCCACAAGTGTCGGGCTGTGGTAAATCTACTGAAGCAGATCAAACGCCACCAAACAACTCGTTGTGCTGTGCTGCTCCAGCGGATCAAGCTTCGAGAAGTGCATCTGTGCTTTTGCAGACTCAAGTTGCATGCAGACTGGGAGCACGCGATCAAGCGAATGGCTCGGAATCGCCGCATTGGAACTCAAGTTTGCGTGCTGAATGGATGGACTCGGTTTGTGCACCACAGACGAACCAAGCGCACTGCTTTCCTTCTCAAGCAGTACGAGAGTGCGGTGCTGATCCAGCGAAACTACCGGCGCCATCGCTGTCAGAAACTGTTCCGCAAGTCGATCATTTATCATCGCGCCTCGATCGTGATTCAGCGCGTGTTTCGAGGCTTCGAAGGCCGAGAGCGTGCGAAGAAGCGTCGATGGGAGTGCAATGCAGCGATCGTACTGCAGAGCGCGTGGCGGAAGCGTCGTGCAAAGAAGCTGGCGGAGGCAATTCGAACCGAGAAAATCCTGCTCGGCGCATTCAAAGGCGACTACTCTGCGACAAATCGAGCGATCGTGTCAGGATTTTGGTACGTCGTAGACCAAGAGGGCAATGGGATCTTGCACATGGCTGCCGCAGCAGCCCACAAGAGACTCGTGAAGCTTTGTTTGCGGAACAATTTCGATATCAATGCCGTGAACAAGCACAACCAGACCCCGCTGCACCTGCTGCTCACGAACATTCCACCTCATGCTGGTAATGCTGGCGCAATTATCGTCGATGATGACGAGGAGATACAGCAACGAGCAGATAAGGTCGCGCTTGCAGCGTATATGATCGACCATGGCGCGTGGTATGAAGCCCCCGATCAAGACGGGTTCACGCCACTGCTGCTCTGCTCCGTATTGGGCCAAACCGATGCGGTCGAGATGCTGCTCGAGCGAGAAGCAAACACCGACGCTCGCTCATTTTCTGGAGGTCTCAACGCTGTCCAGCTAGCGATCGAGGGCAACTATTCGACCACACTGCAAGTTCTGCTGGCATCTCGAGGGTTCGATTACGACCAGAATATGCGAGACACCGTGCGGCTCTTGCACGCGTGTGCAGGTCGCGGGCTCATCGACTGTCTTCGAGTTCTCATTGCGCACATTCAGGAGCGCTTTGACACTTTCCCAGCAAACGTACTCGACACTGCAGATGACGAAGGGTACACGCCGCTGATCTACGCGCTCAGCAATGGATTTGTGGACATTGTGCAGTGTCTGCTAGAGAGTAATGCTAGTCCCGACGTGAATGATTACTTTGGTCGCTCACCGTTGCACTTCGCAGTCGGTTTTGACGATCCGTTGAAGAGCGAAGCGATGGTCAAGCTACTGACCATGTATGAAGCCGACGTGAATGTCAAGGACAACGACGGCGATGCACCTCTGCACTTGAGCTCCGATCGTGATGACCGCATTGTATGTACGTCGCTACTGCTCGCACATGGCGCATTGATTTGCTCGAATACGCTCGGGAACCACCCAACGCACATTGCAGCACGCCACGGCGCAGTCGCGACGCTCAAGGTGCTTGTGCAGTATGGTGGCGACATGAACTTGAAGAACTACGAAGGGAAGACCCCGCTCGGCATGGCGCGCATGCACGACCAGAAGGCGGTGGTGCAGCATATCGCCCACTATTTCGCTCAGGAAGCACTGGTAGAGACAGGAGATGCAGATGCAGAGGACAACCAGGCTCTAGAAGATCTTGTCGAAGACAATGCGGTTAAGCGGACATATCCCCTGAACGAGGCGGTCCTAGAAGGTCTTCTCCAAGACGATGACGATGATGCTGATAAGGGCTCGAGCCAACTGCGTCCGAGGGAAATGACCCCTGCAGACTGGCAGAACGCACTCAAGAGTGGCTATTGGATGGGTAAGATCGCTGAGTGGACGCAGTACATTGACACGAAAACCGACATGCCCTTCTACGTATGCGAGAGCGTGAATCCTGATAGCAGTGACGATCCATCACTTTTTACTTGGGACCCGCCGCCAGAGTTTGAGGCGTCACTGGGCGAAGACTGGCACATTGTACGCGCCAAGACTGGAGGCTCAATGCGCAAACTGAGCGAGACAAACATCAATGAGCAACAGTTGCCGGCCAAGCCTCCAAGTGCTGGTGCCCAGTATTTCTACCACAACAAGCTCACAGATGAAGTACGGACTAGCATCCCACCGATCAACTACTCGCTTTTGCAGGACATAGTGCAGAACTCCAAGCGGCAGAAGATACTGCGCGCCAAAATCCACAAAGTCACTACTGCAGATACCAGTGCGTCCGCGATGGAGTACATGCGGTTCATCCACGCGTTCGAGGAGGAGAGTGCGCAGACGCGCGCCGAGATCCACGCGGCGATCAAGATCCAGCGCCATTTCCGCACAAAGAGAACTAACACGATGCTCAAAGCGCTGTTGCACGAGAACCGGAGCGCTCTCAACCTCCAGCGCGCGTTCCGAGGACGCAAAGCGCGTCGATTCGCTGCTTTTAAGCGCAAAGAGCAAGCAGATGCGACAACGATCCAGGCTCTTTGGCGTGGATTTGCAGCTCGCAAACAGGAGGCATTGGTTCTCCACGACCAACGCGTGACTCACTTGGGACGTCGAGTTGCTACACTCAAGATCCAGCGCCTGTTTCGTGGCTGGACAGATCGCAAGGCATGCTATCGCGCGAAAGTGGTCAGCACACTGGGACCGAAAGGTTATTTCGCATGGGAACAGCTCCGACAGCGCTCACGTGTTGTGCGCTCTTTCAAGGTCTGGGACGAGCTCAATCCCGTTCGCGACTTCCCAGGAGTGCTGTTCTACTGTCACCAAGTCACGCGCACGTGCAGTTGGGAGAAACCAAAAGAGTGGGTGCTCCAAGACCGTCTGGACTTTGAAGAGCGCTGCCAGTTGTTCACGTGGGGGTACACGCAGCAGATGAAGCTCGCGGCTGTGAGGTTACAGCGGCTCTGGCGCGCTCGACTAGCTCGGATTTCGTTTCAGATGATTATCAAGGCAGTGCGACTTATGCAGACCTGCGAGCAGGAGTACCTGGAAGAGCCGACGAACCTTGTGAAGATGGGCAACTACGTGCTGTATCTGCACACGATCACGCACGACTACGAGCGCGCGCGACCACTCTATGGACGGCTGATGCGCATGATGGCGCAACGTGGACCCGACGTACCGTTCATCCTGCTATCATATGGTCTGTTCCTGCACGTGACCCAGGAGGAGGACTCAAGTCTCGTGGAAGAGATGATCTTGCGCGGGAAGTTGAAGGATCCACAACTTATCAAGTACAAGATGGCGTTCCTTGGCTTTTTCCGCCAGGCGATGGTGCAGAACCCTCTGGACGCCGAGAGCAACCTCAACTACGCGGCGTGCGTCCAGTGGCTCTACGAGCACTACGACAAAGCTACAAAGTACTATTTGCGAGCGATCGCGGCGAACCCGCACAAGAAAGGGCCGATGGAGCTCTTCCAGGAGATGCTGAACCGGAAGCGCCAGGTGGACAGACTCAAACACAAGAATTCAAAGCCCACGGTGAAGAAGAAAAGTGCACAACCACGACGACCAGGAGGCACGGAGGAGGACGATACTGAAGCTCAGTACGATGGCTACGAGGTGTTTCGACGCTGGCAGGCAGCGCAGGCTCAGGAGGAGGATCTGCAGCGACGCTGCGCGTTTGAAGCTGCGAAGGACGCGAGCGACCGTGTGGCAGCTGCGAGGAAGATCCAGGCGCGCTTTCGACGGAGGCTGGCGATGCGCAGGACGAACCGCTTGAAAGTCGAGCGGCAGATGGGGGCGTCCATCGCGGAGCTCGCAAAGCAGAAAGTGGTATACGACAAGGTCGTCGCAGCGTTCGACCTAGTGTCAGTGTCGAGTAGTAATGCGTCTGCGACAACTGGAACCAAAGCCAAGAGTAAAGCCCTGAAAGCAATTCCCAAAGGGCCACTTAGTATCCCAATCGCAAAGCTCGACGCGCTGTTCCAGAACCTCAGCATCGGACTCAGTGACGACGAAGCGGCAACTGCGAGCGTCCAGTTTCGAGAGACGCACCCGAAGCTGCAGAACGTGAACGTAATGGACATTTGCCAGTTTGCAGAAGCGAATCCGGTGCTGAACGCCCGAGTGTCGGCGTCAAAAGCCCAAGGCAAGTGAACTAGACCAGAGACTCCCATTAGGAATGGCTGACAGTGAAATGCCTTCAGAGAAATGAGAGGCGAGTTTACTCACCTACTGTATTGGTCAACGTTGTCGGGAGCACAAACGATTGCTCAACGAAGCTCACATTGACATTTTTGTTGTCCGCATCAGCTTCAGCATCGTCTTTGACGACCCTTGATTATTTCCCCGGCAGCCTCTAGGTGATTACAGCAGAGCACTTGGCGGTATTTTGTTTCCGCAAAGTGTATATATGCGCACTCGCATTCGACTCCTTGATTGCAGGATTCGAGCGCACCACCGACTCATGTTTCAAAAGAGAGGAAGCTTTGACTGGCGCACAGTGTTCGGTGATCGCCACGTACACACACACACAGCGCATTGCGGTGCAGTGTTTCATGTTTGGTCTGCTCAAGTGATGGCGAAGATTCTCGACAAAAGTTGTTAGCGAGACGCATCGCCTCGGCACTCACGTACACACCCAGAGCCATCATAGCTCATAGCTACAGCATATTCATTCCGTCGCTTATCGAGATGGAGTCAACGATCAGGACACCTTTTGAAGCACAAGAAGAAGCCTGAGAGACGAGATCAGAAGATTAAACGAGAAAATGTAACGCCAAGTTTGGCAGATCCATTTTTCACTTTCAGCCAGCCGGCCACCAGCATTCCTGGAGATTATTGTTGGTGGCTGTATTTTGTGTTTGGAATCCTTAGCCTCAGCGCAATTCAGTATCGAGCATTAAGAACCGAAAAAGAAGTCAAACCTGTCTGTTGACTCGAGAGACTCGAGTGAGTCTCACGGATTTGACTCGTATCCGTCCATTCCATCGTCATCGTCTCTTTCTCTTCTGACTTGGGCTTGTGTCTCACGCCGCCACATTGTGGAGGAAGGAAAGCAGGAAGCCAAAACTCAAAAAGTGGTCAACACCAGAAAACCGCGCAAGGAGGAACGAATGAAAACTGCGCCTTCAACGTGTGAGTTGTGAGTGTCATGTCAACCAGCGTGTGTCACCACTGCACCCCATCACGCTGCCCGAGGCGATTACGGCAGCTGGGTTCTTTTGCCATCCGAGTCTCAACCAACTGGTTATTAATGTAACACCTGCACTATACGATAGCAATGGATATATTTTATGATGCAATGTACTATTTTGAAGAGGTGATACATATCATACAGCGACAAATTTCTTTCGTAAAAAACATCCATAAACACACAGGTATTATATTTGGCAGAATTACGGCCTGTTGCTGCGACAAAATGTGCCGCCCATTGAAAGAAAGATCGGGCGGAAGCGGGATGATGGCATTCGCCAGATGGGATCGTAAATGCGAAGCCAACACTTTGAAAGAACGGGCAAGGGAAATGGATCCTCAATGCACACTTGAACCGACTTGTTCAACCAGCGCGCATCCCCCTTCTCTCCGTCTGAACTGAACGTGGAGTGCTGTGCAGCCCAGTCTCCCAGTCTCCCAGGACCCAGGACCCAGGCAAGGCCTTTGTCTCTCGCTTGCTTGAGCGCCCTCTGCTTTCTTTCCAAAGAGCTCACTTCCCAATTTACCTCGCACAGGTCAATTCCCACAAGCCCAAGCCTCCCCAAATTTCTTTACCAGCCAATCTCTCAGCAATGAAGTTCTCGATCCTCGCCCTCGCCGCCACCCTCGCCGTCGCCAACGCCGTGGACTGTGACCTGACCAAGATCGCGCCACTGCTCACAGACACCAATGTGGCCACGTGTACCACAGACTCAGGCTTCTCGTTCACGGCACCAACGACCCCAACGGGCGAGACGCTCACCAAGGTCTGTGCCAGCACGGCGTGCCAGAACGTTCTCGCGGCAGTGCGCGCGCTCAACCTCGGCGACTGCACGGTACTCGGCATCCAGCTCGAGACCGACTTACTGAACCCGATTGCCACGGGCTGCGCAGGTGGCACTTCGGCGTCCTCGACCGCCGGCAGCTCGACTGGCAGCTCGTCGACTGTGACCACCGCGCCGACGGTCGGAAGCACGACGGCCCCAACCACGACCACGAGCTCGGGCTCGACCGCGTCG
>JAADVO010000809.1:0-14915 GCA_023335655.1 Globisporangium spiculum | reverse complement strand
ATCCGCAGTGACACGTCGCATGCGTCATCAGCGAGGTTTCTCAAAGCAGGAGCCATCACTCTGTACTGGTTAGTACATGAACGCAATCACTCTGTACTGATTAGCACATATGAAGAACATTCTGCACTGATTAGTACAGAGAACCTTTGTGACATCATCAGATGACGTCACCCATGCATGCGGGGACTTACTGTGCCGTAATCCTTTAGTCCTTTGCCTCTGTAATGCACGTTGAAGGTGGTGTGTGACACACTAGATCTGGAGGTAGATCCGCCTTCATGTAATGGCTAGTTTAGCCCATTACAGTGAGACAGTCGGTTGACACCGTGGACAGCTTCTCACGGGCAGTGTAAGGATGCATGATTACCGGACCTTCACTCTTGGAGTGCGGGCCGCCATCATTTATACTCTCTCCTTTTTTACATACATTCTAGGATAGCAAAAGAAAACAAGTAGCGTAAACCACACGCACGCAAGGCACGTGCGACAAGTTGAAGATTCATATTCGATAGAAAAGAAATCAGAAAGAATCCAGTGGGGTAAAGGAACGGCAGGATCTGTGTCGCAAGACACAGATACGTGTGTCTGTGTCCTACGCCCATGTTCTACCCACAGGGCGTCCCTCTTGAACAAGAAACAACAAGTAGGAGGGCAGGCAGAAACAGACAGACTCACACACTCACTTCTCATTTTACCTCAATACCAACAACTGCCTTCCACTCAAGCTCCTCGTCTCGCCTCTTCGCCTCTCTCCGCACACGACCGTGGTCCTCGCCATCCAACGCTTCCTCACTCTACGCCAGACGAGCGCTTATCTCGCTCGGTCCTTCGGCTGCGCTGTGCCAGGTCGTTACAGGCAGCCAGGGCGTTGAGAATGGTGGGTTTTGCGGGCGCCTTGAAAAGCTTAAATCCCTGTCTCGCCCGCTCTCCCAGCTCATGGAGACTCAACTAGGGGGACTTGTCCTTCTTCATGCAACCTTGAGCTGTTGCAGCTTGGTCATACGCACGCGCTTGCTCATGTTCTTCTTCGCTTGTTGTTGGTCTGTGCTCGTCTTCTTCTCTTGCTTTGTTTTTGAATTGTGAGGCCAGCAACTTACAATCGAAATTTGCTGTGTTGTGTGGATCATGGATGAGCTGCACCTGATTTCCCGCGCTTCAATTTGAACTCGAATAGCAATAAATCAGTATATTTCAAAGATACCTCTAAAAATTAATAGCATGAATTGTGCGTTTTTATAGGTTGTAGAGTGTTCACTCGCTACGTTCACCTCTGTATATGCTTCATTGATCAACATTCCTCGATGAGACTGCGCGCATACAGACAACTCGACCAAGTCGACGTAAAAGAATCTGCCGAACTCATTCGATCGGGTCTAAACCGACGGGAAGCTGCAGAGAGACTCAATCTGCAATACTCGGCGCTTGGGTGGCGTCTTCGCCAACTCGAACATCAGCATCAGCGTATGCGCTTCCAGATGAACAATCTCGCGGAGCACGATCGCGGCGGCCGAGTTCTCCGCTTTCCTGATCGAGGGAACGGATCGCTCCATCAGCTTCTTCAACTTATCGACAGCGCGCAGAGGACAGTCAATATTTGCGTGTTCTCGTTCACCAACGACGTGGTGTGTATATGGTTTGTATGGGGATACTTGGTTTGTGCCTAACATGATACTTTGGTCCATGGCAGCTCGCGAATGCGCTTATTCGAGCTCAGAACCGCAAAGTTCGCGTCCGTGTGATCGTGGACGGACATCAAGCTCGCGGCAGATCTTCGCAAGCCCGTGTACTTGAACAGGTCGGAATCCAGGTTCGCCTAAACTTCGACTACACGATGCACGAGAAAGTAAGTCCTTGATGTTTCGACACAGATATGGATGACTTTGGACTTATTGCTCGTGTTTGCAGTATGCTGTACTTGACAGTGTTATCCTCCTGAACTAGAGCTTCAATTGAAGCTGGAACGCCATGTACCACAATCGGGAGAACATCGTAGTTTCCCGAGGGTGGCAAACTGGTGAGTTATGTGAACCATTGGCTTCTCTCTCGTTGCGTCTAATTGTGCTTTGTGTAGTGGCGTTTGAAGCGGAGTTCATTGCGTTCTGGGCCTCGCTAGACCCTGAGCTGGAAATCTACACCCCTTATGCGCCGCGCAACTGGTTCGTTGTCTAGGCGTCTCACAGCTGTCATTGCTTGGACCACTCATCGAACAAGAGATGCAACGAGCGAGCACTGGTATCATTTCCAGCATAGCACAAAACCTCATCGACAGCGAGAGAAAGCAGCCAACCCACGATAGACAGCAATGCGCCACTACGCGACGGTGAAGCACGCCGCTGCTGCTGCGCTTGTGGCCACCGTGGCGCTCGCGTGCGCCTGGCAGCCGGTTGCTGCCGCTAGGATGGACACCACCACGGACAACTCGGCGCAGATGAGTACGTCTCCATCCTTGTGTTGCTCTTCTCGTACGCTATAACTGCAGCTCACGCCCTTACGCTGCGTTTGTTCTGCGCCTCATTATCGAATGAACAGACTGCTTTGAGTTCCCCGTAGTCGTGGTCTCCGTTGTGAACCGCGCGTACTCGGACCCGATGTGCAACCAGCTGCGGTACCCGGCGCCGGACTGCCCCAAGAGCAAAGTGGTGGCGCGCATCGAGGTGATCGACAACGCGGACGGCTCACCCAACTGCTACGGCACGACGCCCACGGCTGTGTACGAGGACGTCGAGTCCAACTACCGCGGCCAGACGAGCTTGTTCTTCTCGAAGCACAGTGAAACAACAGCATTACAATCTATAAGAAACCATGGCTTCGCAGCGTATACATTCCGAGTCCAAAGGACCTCACGATTTATTTCTTCCCAAACAAATAAGCAACGCAGCTAGCTTGATATCTAAACTATAAACACTCCACTCATAGACACACCAACAAATGCCTTACGACCACTGGCCCTAACGTCTGATTCCGCAAAGACCGAGAGCGATGCTATGTCGCAATCCTCTGCTACCTCAGTACTCACTCTGACCAAGCCGCTTAGGCACTCCGGTGGCTCCTGCCGCCAAACGACGAGAACGAGTCCGAGTGCGAGCTCGAGCTCGAGTACGTCATATCTCCGTCGAACGTGCTGCGTCGCGGCAGCTTGGCCAAGTGTCGCTCGGCCTCAACCATCTCGGCGATCGCCACGTCCTGCGCGCTCGTGCGCGACGCCGCCTTGATGCAGTTGACGCAGAACGCCGTCTTGTGGCGGATCACCTTGTCCGAGTACGCGGACGTCGAGTGCACGCGCTCGATCAGGTAGCAGCGCGAGCAGACGCGCTCGAGGCAGACGCGGCAGGTCTTGGACTTGGACGACATGACGCTCAGCGCCGACGGCAACGGCCGCGAGCACGCGCCACAGCACGCGTCGGAAGTGCTCTGGCGCTCGCGCACCGTCGCCGCGCCACTCTTCGTGCGCAGCAGCCACGAGAGCTTCTTCATCTTGGCGCAGTGTACGTTCTTCCACACGGACACGGACACGTCGGCCGAAGTCAACGCCGCGAAGCTCGCCGGAGCGTCGCCCATGATGCTGATCAAGCCACGCACGTATACCTCGACGACATCCTCTTTCTTCTGGCGGAACAGGTGGCAGAACGAGATCTTGGCACGAACGATGTTGAGCTCCAGGAGCTCGCGCGCGGCGGGGAGCTCAATCGAGTGCTGCAGATGGTACCCGATGCGCTCGCCGTCCTTGTTGCGCGTGATGCCGATCGACTCGATGTACAAAGTATCGCGGATGCGCATCACGGCGCCGATGAGCAGTGGGTGGCCCTTGACCGTCCACTTGATGCTCAGTTCGCGAAGCGGCTCTTGGGGGGTCGGCTTGATCAGCGTCGCGAGCACGCCCCAGTCCACGAAGCCGTCCTCGACGTACGCGGACTTGAGCTTCATGCCATCGACCGTCGGGTTCATGGCGCCGTACATGACGTCGTCGAGGTTGCCCTGAATCGTGCCGAAGGTGAGCAGCAGTGGCATGGCCTGCGACCCACCGCCGACCTCCGCGTTGCCGACGGGGTCAACCACGGCGCTACTGCCAGCCGCCTGCGCTACTGCTGCTGCGGCTGCCGTGGCGGAGCTGCGCTCGCGGTACACGCGCACGTCCTCGCGCTGCTTGATCATCTTCCAGCGGTTCGTGTCCACGACGCCGCGGTCGGCCACGCGGTGGTCCTGGTACCGCTCCATCGTGTCCTGCACGAAGTAGTCGGCAAGCGCCTCGATCGTCTTGGCGTCTTGCTCCGAGAGCTCCACGGGAGGAAACGTGTTGGGCGGCAGCGGGAACTTCATTTCGCTGACAGGTAGTGGTAGTTGTGTAGTGGATGCCTGTGCTGCCGAGCTGGATTGGTCGTGTGGAGCTCGAACTGCAAATTGAGAAATGAGCAAAGAGTCTTGGATCGCAACCCCGCGACAGACAGACGGCGTGACATGCGCGCCAGGCTTTGTTCAGATCCCGTTACACAGACAGCCGCGGGGCCAAGCAAACTCGTTCGCACGCTGATGATACCCAGCACGATCTGCCTTAAACAAGCTTATACTCACTGAGAGAGAGAGAGAGAGACTGACTGTCAAATCGCAAGACCTCTCTGCTTTTTCTGCTTCTTCGACGCGGAGCCAGGTCTGCAACAGGTGGTGCGCATGATCATGATCCCGACCCAGGATCTGCTCGAACGCACTCCAGCTCACTATGGGATCATCATTGTTGTTGTTGTTAGTGTGGCGCTCTTTTCGATCTTTTGGATACCTGAATCTCTATGTGGGAAGTGAAGCAAATCGCAGGCGACCGAACGGACCCTGAAGCTGAGGCGAGTGAGAAAGTGAAGTGTTTGGCAACATTACTGTACCTCCAGCCCCACCGCGACCCAGAAGAAGGACCCTCGAGCGAAGCGTCGAGAGCGGAAGGTGGTCCTGGATGCACAGAAGAAGGACCCTCCCTCTCTACTCTGCTCTAGCACCTGATAGGGGGTGACATCTGTGCCTCGTCTTTAGATCAGCTCCACCAGTACATTATCATTCACGCGTGCCAAGCGCGGATGATTAGGTTCGCTGGAGCTAATCATCTATCTGTCAGCTTCAACACAGACCCAAACACGCGCTGAACTCCCTCTATACATGCATGACTCTCTCGTGCATGTTTGTCGAACTCATCCTTGCATACAAACTGTGATTTTTTTGTACGTTGCGTGGCAAATAAAAGCCAAATCAGTCTGGCATGCATAATTCAAGCAGCAATTAGGATCAGCTTATGCCTATAAGGGATATTCAACCGTACAAAGAACAGGATCCACAACCCCCACTCTGACCAACAGTCTCACTTTTGCGAATCAACATCGCCAATGCGTACAGGACAACTGGGCATTGCGTCGAAGCTCGAGGAATCTCCACTGCAATGCACTTGCACTGTACTGAGCACCTCCATCGCAATCATAGAAGCGATCCTCATCGCCGTTCATCAAAACACTCTTGTTGTTGCGAGACTTCTTTGTCAAGCGCTCCAGAGTCCATTCCTTGAACTCTGGAGTCCAGCAGCTCAGTTCTTCGACAGCGAAAGCCAATTGTGAGAGCCACATACCTGCGGTAAGAACGCCAGTCCCAGGACAGATGCACCTCGCTTCGAAAGGCCAACTTTGCTTCAAAATGCAAATCCCTGCTGCACGCTTTAATGACTTTCGGTATCCAACTCGGCAAATCTTTGGTGCACGGAAAGGGTCCCTCCCATATTGGGCCACTTCATGCGTACGTGCCTCGCTGCCCACCGAAACGTGGTTCCTCCTGATGTCCTATCCACACAAAACACCAAGAGAGCACAGCGCATGGTGCCCACGCGTGCGAGGTTTCCGCAGAACACCCGTCACAGATGGTCTTGTGGGCTTCTGAGTTAATTAACTCGCTGCACGCCGCCGCATTGGGCCGAGAGGAAAGAGTGCCCTAACCATAGAGAGAAGGAGCAAGCAGCTCTAGCTCGTTGAAGCTGTTCCGTACAACACGGTCGTCATCCACAGAGAGCACCAGCTTCCGTTCCAGATCAACTAAAACGCTGCGGACGTGTTTGCCAAGGCTTGCCATCTGTCATGCAGCTATGCATTTGGCCATGCATTTGGCCATGCACGTACGACTTGCCGCTCCACTATCGTAGCATGCAGCACCGCATCAACTTTACCCAAGATCTGAGAATGCGTCGAACACACACATTTGACGGTGCGCGTGTCCAAGGGTGGGAACTACATACTATTAGAGGGCACTAGTACCCCTCACGACATCAGTGTCGTTCTTGCCGGTTCGTTTGGAACCACTGCACTCTCAGCAGTGTGGGCGGTGGCTGACTGCGCCTACGTCCTCCAGTAGTCTCTACAGGTAGCTCAAAGCGATTCGGTGATTTCTATCAATGAGCACTGCTATCAAGATCGTGACCTCAGGCTCTGTGACTGAGCATGCACCTCTGGGCGGGTTGTTCTGCAATATTCTTGGTTCTCAGCCTCAGCATGATTTCCGTTCACATCTCTTTGTGCATGCTCCCTACCTTGGTGTCGCGACAGAGTCAATGCGAATACCCGCAGATGCGCATGAGACGCAATGACCCCCTCCCCCTCCCTGTGTCATCATCATGATCCAGTGGCTTGCATCGAATGTGTGCGTATTGTGAAAGGGAGCTGTGGTGCAGTGGCAATGCATTTCACGTCAGCTCGCAGTGCAACATTGCGTGCGCTAAACGAGTCAGAGCGAGTGAAAATGCATTGACGGCTAGCAGCAACGTCCTGAGCCAAATCTGGTGTCTAATGCAGTCACTCATGGCTCCGTGGATGACTTCGAGCGCCACTGGCTTCGCCGAGGAGCTACTTATGTATATCAGTACGACCTCGAGTGCCCACGGGATACAACGCAGGAAAGTAGATCAGTTCGTGCGTTGCTCATACCCCGTGACGGGATTGTGTGCGAGCGAAATTGGCGAAATCGGCACCAAGCAAGGTAGGCATAGTATTCGTGCAACCCCCCTCTATCCAGCCCCCTTTTTTCCACCGAGATTTGCGGAAACCCACGAGGGCATAAATCAGTTGACACTGGTGTACACGAATGTTGTGATTGTTGCTGAACCTCAATGACTGCTACAGGTCCAGACTCTCGCAGAGATGATTGCCTAAGGCCGTTTAACATGCGAATGACTGCGCCGTCAACAAGCAAGTGACGATGAATGAGCAATCACCTACCAGTTACCTTGTGGAAATTCTTTTCAGGCATGTATTCCGGAACTGTTTCCGTGCGTGGGGCTCCTCAAATTGGGATGGAGGAACGGAATGGAGGCCTAGGACACAACGCTGGCGTGCTTCACTTACGTGCGAGCAACACACGGAGCCACGCTCCATGCTTCACGCTTGAGGATCGATCCGATCCGATGAAGACCGAGTGCATACATGAATGTCATCTTCGACATTTGGCAAAGCTCATAGTATAAGTGCACTCCTTGACCCCTCCTGGTATTGCTACTCGCCCACGTGCGTCATAGCGCTTGCTGGACGGCATGCGCGATCTGCGCCATGGTCTCGCCGCGACTCACCTGGCCGATGCGCTCGATGCCCTTGATCATGGCTCCGAACAATTTCTTGCCGAGCGCATCCTCGTACTTGTGCATGAACCCGAAGCTCAGCGCGTCGATCGACGTGATGAAGAGCGTCACTGCTGTGCCCGTGTGAGGGAACGAGCCGCCTGAGTGCACCGATTCGATCTTCAGATCCTGGAGCTGGCGTGACGGCGACCCGGTCTGGAACGCGTGCGTGGCCGGATACGCGTACTTGCCAATGTTGGAGATCATGACGTCTGCTGACACCGAGTGGGGAATGCGCACGCCTTCGAGGTCTTCTGGTGTCAGGTTCGTGTTCAGGAAATCGTCGGCAAACAACAGTCGCATTGGGCTGAATAAACCTGCAAAATTCGCGTCAACCTCACTCCTGGATTTGCGAGCCAAGTCCCAGAAGGAGACGGCGCTCATGTCGACGCCCTCGGTTTTAAGACTTGCTAGTTCATTCGAGAGCATGTACGCTCCCACTTGAACCTCAGGCACTGGAGCGTGCACCCGGTTGCGCATGTTGGCGACGACCTCAAACCCGAGCTTAAATGGAGATGACGTGCTGTTGCGCTTCTTCTCGTCGTCGCAGCAGACGTAGAACGCAGCGATGACAACCGCGGCAAGCGCACCAAAGAGCGTCACGCCTTCCTCTTTGCATCGCTGGAGCGCGCTCTTCATGTTCTCTGGAGTACCCTGCGCGAAGAGAATGGAGCTCGAGTTGAGTTTGACGGGGATCGACATATCCGCCTGGTCGGCGCGCAGCGGGATGACTGGCTTGAACTGCGTCGACTCGGCCGTGAGAAGCGTTCTCCGCAAAGCCTTCAGAACCATGCGACCTGCAAACACTGACCATGAGTTCACGTCCAACCACATCTCCAGGAACGATGGTCGCAGAGGGAGCTCCTCTTTTGCAAACGCGAGGATCTGGCTGCTGGTCTGACCTTGCTTTTCGCGCGACAGCTCGGACGCGAACGTGACGACGTCGTTGAGAACCGCCATCGAAGATACGCCGTCCGACATGTAATGGTCGCTGCACATGCATAAGCGGACACGGCTCTCGCCAGGGTAGTGCCAGACGCTGAAGTAGTACGGCAGCTCCGTGAAGCGGTCCAGCGGGAGGTTCGCCTGGGCCTCTGCGTACTGCTCCCAGGTCTCGCCTTCGGTGTCTTGCTCAGTGACTCGGATCTCCAGCAGCTTCTTCTCCGCGATGGTCTCCAGCGTGATCTTTGGCTGGATCTCCGCGGTTGCGAACTCTCCGCGCACCTGCGTGGCTCGCATGCGAGGGTGGCGGTTGAACGTGAGCACAAGTGCCTGCGGCAGGTGCGCGATCAGTGCAGCAAGCGCGTCGTTGCTTCCCTGGATCGCCATGACGTAGCTGGTCTTGACGCTCCCATGGTCCGCGACAGTGAACGCGCGCTCGTAGCCACGTAGCGGGAAGCGCGTGCCCGAGGACTCACCGAGGTGCTGCTCCATGCTCAAAGGGGAATCTTGGCTCTAATGGGCGTGACGCTTTTGCGAAGAGTAGAACGATCTTTGGTTGCGATGCGCAGCTGGCAAAACTCGGAATGGTCCCCAGCCACAGACAGCTCAGCTCAACCCTAGATATAAGAGCATCGAGGGAAGTCGCATGTTCGTGTTCGCGCCTTCTGGAGAAGACCGCAGGATTTGTGCGTGCTGCTGTTGCATTCGTCCCTGCTCTACTACCGCCGCCTTCTCGGATCTTTCTGGCACGAGTGCTCAATCTGCGCTCCGGACCAGTCGCTTCACGGGAGCTACTGTACGTCATTGCAGTGATCTCGGTCGCGCGCTGATGAATGGCTACGAGAAGGTCCAACAACGACTTTGAAGTGTCGACACCTCGTACAGTCATATAAAAAATTATAGACGCACCCGATTTTTTCGATTTCCTTTTTCAATTTTCCATTTTTGAAAGCGCTGTTCAAATAGGAGCTTTCATGGCAAAAAAGAAAGAGAGCACAAAAAACCACATGCAAAAAGAGTAAAAACTGAGAGAAAAGCCAATTTTTCACATTTTGACCCTATGAAAAAGTATAGACGCACATGGTAATAAATAAAAATGCTAACGTCCATTTACATAGCAATTGAAACATACCCCGTTTGCTTGAATAACTCAACAGTAGTACAATGAGGTCATACCTCAACCGTGGGGTCCCGTTGAACCGGGCTTTATACAAAATCGATTATTGATTTATAGAGGCTAATATAATGTTTCGCGGTGTATAAAAGGCGTCAGGTCACACGACAGCCAAGTATGCAAACGAAACAAATAGAAACAAGAACGTGGGTCGCGACGTGCACACGTTCACAGAGGAGACGTGCCGCGCCTTCACAGCTCACGAGAGCCAACTGCGGTGCGTTGTTTGTTTGAGTGTATGTTGATTGTGTGGCTGCTGCCGAATACTGACGTGTGCGCTATCTATTTCGATTATACAGGGCCAGTTGATTGTCGTAAGCAGAATGGAGGACGTAGACAATCAAACGAGACCTCGCTATAAGAATCAGCACGGCAAGCGCAAGCGTAGTTCGACAACAATCGAAGACAAGCGTGGCGCTCTGCTGGTGTGGGAAAGTCATCCAGAGTGGGGGACTACGGAGGCGGCTCATCATCTTGGCGTCAATGCGACCACACTTCTTGGCTGGAGGCGCAATCGAGCAAAGCTGTTCGCTGAGCCCAACGCACGCCGCAAGCGACGCTGCAGAGGAGGAGGGAGGCGTGCAGACACTGCAAGCGCCGAACAAAACATAGTGCTATACGTCAAAAATATGCACCGGACTGGGAAGCCGCCGTCGCGCTCAGGAATCTTAGCATACTGTTCTTGGCGTTTTAAATCCTTTAAAACAAAGAGCTGCAATGCGAAGCACAAGTGGATTTCCCGATTCATTGTACGCGATCAGCTTTCAGATCGTGTGAAGCAGCACTCCGGCTCCTATCTAGCGTCTGATCTCCAAACCCTGAAGCGCGAGTTCAGCTCGAAAGTGAGACGATTCATCGAAGAGGGAGATTACAAGCCAAATGACGTCTGGAACGTGGACCAAACTGGCGTGATATACGACATGAAGCCGAAGAAAGTTGTTGTTGAGCGTGGAACGAAGAAAGTATGCAACGTGAACATCGAGTCATCCCAGCGCAGCTTTCGCCTGACGGCGTTTCTGACCGTCTCAGCCTCTGGTGAGAAGTTATCATCTTTGGTCGTGTTGCAAGCTACTCCAGGTGGTGACATCGGGATTCGTGAGCTTCCAACGTTGCCCTCTGGTGCAAAGTACATTGTTCAAAGCAATGGCTGGACGGATGAGGTGGTGATGCTCAACTACATTCGCACCGTGTTAGCTCCACTATCGCAGGAGCGAAAAACAAGGCAGCTCTTAATTATTGACGCACTCGGCACGCATATGACGAAATCAGTTCGTCTGAAGCTACAAGAGATCAACTTTGAGTGGCTCTACGTTCCCGCCGGCGCGACTTCAGTTTGTCAACCTCTCGATGTGACCATCATGGCGCTTTTCAAGATGCATCTGCGAAATGAATCCGAGTGGATCAGACATGAGCGAGAGTGGGTGAAGAAGATTGAGATTAGCAAGAACGTTGGAGACGATGATAAAGGAGAAGACGGCAACTGGCTGCACTCTAAACTTTGGTCGGACGACTCCGATGTGGAAGACACTGACGAGCTGCTCGGCGACCTGGACACTGATCCGCAGCTCACCGAGGCGTCAAACAGCAAAGAGAAACGCCGAGAAGTGATCGACAAAATTATTGTGTGCTGAGGGTGTATCACACCAGCAAATGTGCAAAACGCGTTTCGCAGTGCTGGTATTTCCCCTGCTACAATCGCGAGCGACTCAACCACCATCAATGCACAAGCATAAGGCTTAAACGATGCCTGTTTCATCAGTCAGCACATACATCAGGAAAAGGACGGCGGGTGTAGTGTTTCCGTGTGTCGTGCTGTGCTGTCATCGCTCGTCCAGAAGATAGTGGCCGAATCCAACTACGTCGAGTGGAAAAGCGACATGTACAACGCAGTAGACAAGCAACAGACCAAGCGCAAAGAGCAGGAGTGAGCTGCAAAAGGGGCTGAGAAGAAGCGGGTGACAAAGCAAGCCGAAAGCGCTCCTACTGCCAAATCAGCCGCCATGGCGTACGTGATGGACAGAAACATGAAAGCGCAAGACGGCAGTGATCTCGAGCCCCCCAAAACACCTTACAGACAAGCCAAAAAGAAGCCTGGTGACGCTGTTTGCTCCATTGAAGTGGAAACCTTCACTTCGGCAGGCAGCGTCACAAAGTTGACCGTTCATCAGCAAGATATGGACAGATTGAAGCCCAGGGTGTGGCTGAACGATGTGATCGTAAGCTACTACACCAAGCGCTACATTCCCAAGTACGAGAGGACGTTCACCTTCAACTGCCAGCTCTTTAGCCACATCTTCTCCAGCCGACAGCTCCATGGACTCAACTATGCTGCGTTTCTGCTGTATGCAAACATCACAGGTACTTTCCGTTGGGAAAGCTATCAGTATGTTTTCATTCCAGTTTGCGTGAACAGCCACTGGAGATTTGTTATTGCAATCAATCCATTTCAAGATGGCGAGCTGACTCCTGCGCTAGTGCATGTCGACTCTATTCCAGAGTATCATAACTCAGACGAAGTGATGTCCATTGTGGCTGAATACTTGTCAAATGAGAAGTGGAAAAAGCTCATCGAAACTTGGTTAGACCTTGGCAGTGTGCCAAAGTTCATGCACGGCCAGTGCAGATCAATGGGTACGACTGTGGGTTGTATGTGCTTCACAACATAGAGAAAATATCCCGAGCACTTCACGAAGACCCACAAATGGGTTTGCTCGCGCATGTTCATGACATTTGCACTGAGGCCAAGAAAGATGTTTGCAATAAGCTCAGAGGTGCGATTAGGAATTTACTGAAGTCAGATTCTGCGTAGTATGTATACTAAATCTAAGTTTCTTATTAGTTTAACGCAGCTCTGTAGCGACTTCACGATATCGATCTTGTCCTCAGGCTTTACGCGCGCGAACACCGTAGTGCGTGACGTGATCTCGTCGATCTCGTGCTTCGTCAAGTAGTCGTCGTGCGGACGCTGTTGCGTGTAGTCGGCCACCAGCAGCTCCGGATCCACGCTGTCTTATAGCAAGTCAACGTTCATTGCAATCGCCACGACAGTCTTGAGGTAGTCGCCCGTCATCATCACCGTGTGGGTCGCCGCGAGACGCGCAGCCGCGATCGCGTCGCAAACTCCGTCGCGCTCCGGGTCGATCGGCGCCACCAAACCCAGGAACACCAGAGGACGCGACAACGCCGCAAACTTCTCGTCAATGTCGTTGCAGTCCGAAGCGTACATGATCGCCGCCAAAGGGTGGATCACAACCGCGATCACACGGAGCGCATGCGACGACAGGTAGTTCACCGCGTCCATCGCCTGGTGGCGCTGCGTGTCCAACAAGGACACGAGCGAGTCGTCCGCCTATAAGTAATGCGTGCAGTTGTCCAGGATGCAGTTCGACGCTTCTTTCACGCAGCACCGACGACGGAACCTCGTCCAGCGTTACCATCGTCTTGCGAGACGAGCTGAACGGTACCTCGGTCGCGCGCATGTACTCCGCCGCCACGGCCGCCTCCAGGATACCCGTCTCCGCAACCGCCATGGTCAGCGGCGCCTCTGACGAGTTGCCGAACGGCATTCACGTTAGTACGCCGTCCATATTCTTCTGCTTCAGCTGCAGGTTGCTGCGCATTGCCGACGGGAGAAGCGACGCGCGCAGGAGCACGTTGTCATGGCCCGCAGCGAAGTTGTCCACGCCGTTGAGGAAGATGCCGCCATCATGCACGAAACCCTTGCCCGTCACGTCGTACTCCTTGGAGTCGCCCCAGAGCTTCACCGCAGTCAGTGTACCGGTCTTGCCGTTTAGATCGCCGACGCAGCGCCGAGCGTCTCCACGACAGCAAGCAGAACCGACGCCAGTATTCAAGTGCATCAAGATGCACTTACGACCTCGTCGGCCACCATCGCACCCTGCCAAATGGTCCGTTCAATAAAAACAAACAACTCACTGACAAGAAGCAACAGAAGTGTACACAAAATGGAATTTGCAAAAATTATCTCTATAAAGAGTATATAATATTTTACAGGTAGTTGTACGCTCTTGAGGGGAGAAAAAATATCAGTTTGGAGGTGTTGAGTTATTCAGGCAAACGGGGTAAGTGTAATTAAGACCACTGGGTTCGTTTCCACATGTTTCGTTTGGTCAATCGAAGATTTGGCGATACCAAGGAGGAAGAAACTCACCGACCTCGAGATCGGCCAGATCATCGCGTCCAATAAGCTGCAGATGAGCAACCGCCGCATCGCGCAAGAGCTCAAACGCAGCGAGAAGATCGTGCGCCGCACCTACAGCAAGCGTCGCGGGAAAAAAACAAAAAGCGCGCCGGAAGGCCGTCAAAACTGAAGGTCCGTGACGTCCGTCGGATCTTTCGCCTAGCTACAGTCTTACAGTTGTCGTTCAAGAAGATCGCTGCGCTACTAGAGGAGAAGGCTAAGGAAGATAATCCACACAGCACGTTCGCTCTCCACTGTACTACGGTGTTGAAGGTTCCCCACGCGTCCAAATTTGCGAAGTACATCAAGGGCAAAAATAGCCCCAAGCCCACTACCAAACTCAAGTAGCTATGAGTCGAGTTTACCGCCCGCCACTTCAACAAACTGGGCGAATTCAAGCTCATCATCTACACAGACGGAAAGAAGTTTGACCTGGATGGTTCGGACGGCCGCCAGTCTGGCACGACCTGCGGAACGACGTTCCAGCGATCGAGGCACTAAAGCGCCAAAGCTGTCACTCTCTAGCGCTCCTCCAGCAGGACAACGCCAATGTACACAGCTCAGGGGAAACAATGGAGTTCATCAAGACTCTTGACACAGAGACAGCAAAGTGGCCAGTCAAAATCCCCGACTTGAACCTGATTGAGAATGTTTGGGGTGTCTTAGCGAGGCTGGTGTATACAAACGGGCGCCAGTTCTCTGCCAGGACCGAGTTGAAGCGTGAGATTGAGGAATGTTGGCGCGAGCTCGATCAGCAGTACCTACGCGGTTTGGTTGGAGGAATGGCTACCCAAATGTGTAAGAGGGCGCTATTCCAAACAGTCCCTCAGACACGGCACACACGCTTGAGCGTCTTGAGAAAACGTTCCCGACTTGGAGGGAAGGGGACTTGATTACTTGAAGGTAAATTTGCAACTAAATTGAAAAGCTGTTATGGTTCCTGTCGCTACTCCTAATTAGCCTCAAGGGCT
>JAADVO010000808.1:0-14929 GCA_023335655.1 Globisporangium spiculum | reverse complement strand
GGTGAAGGTTGTCGAGTCGGTTCCTGAAGAAGTCATCCCGTTCATTCCAGACCAGGGGGATCTGCACTTCGTGCGCTCGGAGATCTCGATCATCTACATGTATCACTACGACCCGAAGGCGAAAGAGGTGCAGGTTTTCTGCGAGGGAAAGATCGACCCTGCGGGACGGACACCGAGTTTCATGGCAAATCTCAACCTGTCGTTGTTCTCCCCGCTCATTGTGCATCTTGACCACATCGCCGACGCCAAGTACATTACCAAGCACGGACTCATGTTCCCACACAGCAATTCACCTACGCGCCAGAGCAGCTTCGCTCTCAGTGTGAGCACGCACATTCCATCTCCGATGGCATCGTCCGCTGCTGGTCTCAGACTATCGCAACTCACAGCAAGCTGGGTGCCCGACAAGAACCGAAAGGCGTGCTTCGTGTGCTTCAAGGGCTTCAGCTTGTTACGGCGGCGCCGCCACCATTGTCGCATGTGCGGCGAGGTCATGTGCTCACAGTGCATGGTTGCTTTACCGCTCGTTGCGCCACCACAGTTCGACGCCGAAAAAAATGCCAACTTTCCGCTAGTGAACCAGCCAGAGAGCAAGAAGCTTGAAGACACGAACCCCCATGGCTTCCCTGTTGTCAATCACTTCAAGTTTTGCAAAAAATGCATGCTCGCGATCCGGCAGGAGCGTCGCGCCATGGTCGCTGGTGTCGGCAACTACTACTTCACGCAAGGCATGATACACCACCATGGACAGATGCAAGCAGCGTTCGCTGGACAATATGACGGCAACCAGTTTGACGACAACAACGAGGAGGAGGGCAATGAGAGCGGCTACTTAGACGAGTCGATCGAGGACGACTGGATTGTGGACGACATCCAGTACTCAAGGCATGTTGAGAGGCTGCGTCAGGAGCATATGGAGCGAGAGAAGCAGAAACTGCGCGAGCAGTCGCAAAAGAGGCAAGCACGTGTCAGCGTTCGACTGTTTGACGAGTTGGCTTCGTCGGCAGCAGACTCGGACTTGGACGCGGCTGGTCTCAAGCAAAGCGGCAACAACAACAATGAAGTCCACAGTCTTGAGGACTTGCTGATCACCGATCAGAAGAAGCTGGTAGGGACGAAGGGAGACGCGACGACGAGCAGGAGTGACAGAGAGCTGGACAACGCAACAGCAGAGAGCAACACTATCAACAGCAGCCCCATTAAAGCGATTTCTCCTGAGCTGGTTCCACCCACTGCTGAGAGCGATGGCAACAGCACTGGCGACGCACCTCACAAATCCTTTTCTTCTTCTTCTCTGCTACCGATCGACGTCCGGCGGCGGTCGTTTTCGATCCCGAAGCACTTTGAGAGGATGGAGCAGTCGATCGCGGAGCAGGAGGCACTCCTCACTTCGATCCAGCAGCAGCGCGCAAAGACGAAAGCCGAGATCGGCGACGGCGCTCCGTCGAGATTGCCCATCGGCGCGGCGATGCAGTCAATGGCGCGGACAATGTCGATGGGCAGCAGCAACCAGGAAAAGGAGACCGAGGCTGGTGACGCGAAGCCGTCGAGCGCAGCGACAGCTTCGTTGTCGACCGAATCCTCGCAGTCGCCGCAATGATGAGCGGGCAAACATCGCTCATGTATGTACCTATGTATTTACTTGCTGGTTGTTTCGTGTTGAAGGAAAGTTGAAGAGTGAGCACAGAATGCGGACGTGGGTGGGCCCAACAAACAGACAACTCGACAATTGTTCAAGAAAGCCAGACTAACAAAGGAAGCTTGCTCAAGATTTTTTCTCATCAGTTGTGTAACTGTCCTGGCAACGAACTGGTGCGCGCCAGGGCTCAGCAAGCAACAAGGCACGCAAGGCAAACAAAGCACGCATGCGAGCTCAATACACCCGGCAAAGCAAACAAGCCGCTTCCGGTTGTTTACACCGTGTGTATTGAGCTTGCGCTTGTTTGGCAGCAAGTTGCTGCTTTTGCTGGCTTACTTTGTGCGTGTGTGGCGATTGTTTGATTTTGGTACCGCGACAGACGCATCTCTCTTGCTTGATTTGCTTTTCCCTTCACATTTTTTGTGTCGCTTGTTGTGGTGGCGAAATTGATATTCGCTAATGCTACCTACATTAAGTATGCATTTGCTGTCCGCTGCCGGAAAACATTATACGATGCAAACCTAAAATCTTCTGACAATAGTGCCAAATCATTCTACGGTGCTCACACAAAAAATTCCGGCTAGTCGTATAGCTGCTCGCATAGTTGGTGTCTTCAGCCGCTATCCAAATTGTTGTCAAGCCAACGAGGGAGCAGCATTTCAAAAACGAGCTTGTTGTCCCGCCCGGCTCGTCTGGCTTGCAGTGCGCACGCAACAAGCCACACAACAACAGTCAACACAACAGGCAAGCAACAACACCACACACTTCGCGAACGATGCTCCCGTCGCTCACAGTATCGAGTCGATCAGTCCTGAAAACGCAGAGAAACCCGAAGCGCGAGCCCACGCGCGCGTGACGGAGGGAGGGAGAGAGCGAGGGAGAATGGAGATCAGCGGCATTGGAGGCTACCGCGACGGCCTCGTGGCGCGGTCGTCCATCACAAGCGCAAGCACGACGCTCGGTGTCGGCGCGGACGGTCAGCTGCTGGAGAAGCCCGCGGCCACGCGGTCGCTGGGCAGCGGACGAGGAAGAGGACAGGGGCGAGGAGGAGACGCACGCCGACAACTCCAGGCCGGCCACCGCGCGTCCGAGCCGATCCTGCTCGACTTTGATCTGCCGTCCACCGCCACCACACAGACGACCACCACCCCGTCGAGCCAGCAGACGAAAGCGGCGCAGCGACAGACCTCGCAGAAGCAGCAGAAGCGCAAGACCATGCCGCGCCTCAATAACCTCATCCCGCCCGTAAATCTGAGCGAAGAGCGCCGCGCCGAGTACAAGCAGGTGATGGAAGACCGCATCGAACGCATGCTGCTGCGGAGTCAGGCGGCGTGGGACGGTACGAATGGCATCTTTGAAGACGACCCGAAGAGCTGGAAGTTGCATGTGTCCAAGCCAAACCTCACAATGTACCGCCGGCGCTATGGCCCTGGGAGCGACGAGGACGCCTCCACATCCCGTTCATTTGTGGCCACAGGCCGCATCCCGGGGTTGACGCTCCAAGATGTCGAGTACGGACTCTACGCCGATACGACGCCGGACGAGCGCGCGATTAACGCCTACTGGTTCAGCGACTATTTCCTCGACGCCGCGGTCCTTGAGGCGTACGAGACCCGCACTGATGACGACCCGTTCCTCTTCTTTGGCACAAAGTGGCTGCTCACAGGACCGTTCACCAACGTGAAGATCATCGCGCCGCGGGACAGCGCCTTTGTGCAGTACACGAAGAGCGTGATCGACGAGTACGGCGAAAAGATTCTCGTCAAGTGTGTCAAGTCGGCCCCGGAAGACGTCATCCCGCACATTCCCGACCAGGGCGACATCCGCTTTGTGCGCATCGACTTCTCGATCATCTACATGTACCGCTTCGATCCGAAATCACAAGATGTGCAGGTTTTCTGTGAGGGAAGACTCGATCCTTGCGGGCGCACCACGAGCTGGATGGCGAATCTGAATCTAACGATGTACGCACCGGCCGTTGTGCAGCTCAACCACATCGCCGACGTCAAGTACATCACCAAGCACGGACTTATGTTCCCGCACGACAATTCCCCGACAGGCAAGAGCGACTTTGCACTGAGCGTGAGCACGCATTTGCCATCCCCGATGGCGTCGTCCACAGCTGACCTGAGGTTGTCGTCACATCTCGCAGCCAGCTGGGTGCCCGACAAGAAGCGAAAAGCGTGCTTCGTGTGCTTCAAGGGCTTCAGTCTGCTACGCCGCCACCGCCACCACTGCCGCATGTGCGGTGAGGTCATGTGCTCACAGTGCATGGTCACGCTGCCGCTTATTACACCAGAAAAATTCGACGCCGAGAAGGACGCCAATTTCCCGTTGCAGAACCAGCCGGAGAGCAAGAAGCTTGAAGACACGCACCGACACGGCTTCCATGTTGTGAACGCATTCAAGTTTTGCAAAAAGTGCATGTTTGTGATCCGCCAAGAACGCCGTGCGATGGTCGCTGGAGTGGGCAACTACTACTTCACGGAGGGCATGATGCGCCACTACGCGCAGATGCAGGCTGCGTTCGCAGGAAACTATGAGGGCGATCAGTTCGCGGACGAAGCCGAGGGGAACGAAACTGGATATTTCGATGACTCGATCGACGATGACGAATCGATCGTAGATGACGTCCAGTACTCAAATCGCATCGAGAAGCTGCGCCAGGAGCACATGGAGCGAGAGAAGCAGAAACTGCGCGATCAGTCGCAGAAGAAGCAAGTTCGTGTGAGCGTTCGGCTATTTGATGGGTCCGACATGTCTGATGCGGCGTCCATGTCGGTGCCATCGCTGGGCTCCGACTCAAACCCGGCGAGTCGCAAGCAAAGCACCAGCAGCAGTGAGGTTTACGATTTCGACAACTTGCTGGTCACGGACCAGAAGAAGCTGCAAATGAGGGTAGATGCGATGAAGGCGGCCGCGGAGAACGATGATAACGTTACCGACGCACCTGAAGAAGCTTCGCTGTTGTCGGACGACCGTCGACGTCGGTCGTTCTCGACTTCCAATCAGTTTGAGAAAATGGAGCGATCCATCGCGGAGCAGGAAGCGCTGATCAATTCGATTCAATTGCAGCGCGCGATGATGAAAGCGGAGAACGGAGATAGCGCTCAGTCGAGATTGCCCATTGGTGCAGCGATGCAGTCGATGGCGCTAACGATGCCGGCGGTGGTGTCGAGCATCCAAGTAGAGGACGACCCAGACGAGCTGAAGGCAGCAACAGTTTCCGTGTCGATCAAGGAGCAGGCGCCTTAATCGTTGACGAAAGCGTCCATATGAATCGGAACACACACCCACCCCACCAGAATGACACGCTCTAATGCAGCGCAGCAACCATCTGGAGCAACATCCGCTGCAAAGAAGCAGAGCAACTCCTGACTTGTGGCGCGCGTAGCGTTTTGGCTTGTGTGCCACGATGCTCCGCAAAGTTGCAAACCTTCCGCAGCATAGAAAAAATTAGACCCCCAATAGAAACCACACCATGCAACTGGACTGATGTGTGCCGTGGCCATGATGGAGGCACGACCGGAACGATTTCCCATCCCCCATCATTGTCGAGGACCACACTTGAACTCTTGAAGGTGCAGTACCACTTGGAAAGACCAAGTTGGCGCGAGATTGACGAGCAGAGGCAGGCAGAGAGTCATAACTTTCGCAAGCAACTACAGGTTCGGTGGTTCAACTTGCCGTACGACCACATCACAACGCCTTGAGCCCTAGCAGCCTACGCGTCCTACAGGATAGGGGTTTGCCATCATGCACTCAGCTTTTCAACACTGTAATCACTCTCCTGGATGATCACAGTACAGTCGTCAAGTCAGAAAGAATCGTCAAATTTCAATAAGCAAGCTCCAAATTTGAAGAAAACTGTGTAAGTTGCTGCCAAATAGTACAGATTTGGAGATATTTGGCCCACTTTGTATGTGATGTTTGAAAAGCGACTTGCCTTTCTTTGTTAAAAAAAAGCGGATCTTTGTCCACCATCTGGCTTTTTGCAGTAATCCTCTCTAAGTGCATAGTCTTCGGTGGGCGATTTTCAGCGTGCCAGAAGGAATGCATGCATACAAAGCATGCTCTTTCGTATTCTTGTGGAGCGCAAGCACAAATGCGTTGTCACATCCTTGTTACGTCGCCCCCATCATGCGTTCTGCACCTCAAAATGGACTGTGCTCGTCGAGCTGGAAGGCGATTCAAGCAACATAAACTAATGCTATTAGTTAGGAATGCTGCTCAGTGTGGCATCGCAAATGCTGTCACATTCCATCATTTCCACTGATGGAGCCTGTGTGTGTTCTCTCTTGGAGGACCAGTGTAATACAGCTCCTGTCTCACAATTTCGCCCAAAGCCAAAGCCATCAATGTACGTGCAGTAAATATGCGAGACAAGGATATGCATGTAAACAAATCTCAGCCCGTAAATCCACAAAACGATAAGGCTGCACCTACAGTCTTACAATAGCAGACAAGACAGTCGGGCACTCACTCCGTAACAATCCACTGCGTGAGGGACTAATCGACTCGCTCACTCATTCAAACAGTGGTTTGTTGGCTCATAGGTGATTGGGTTTTTCCATCTACTGGCAGGTGCTTAGACTGTAATTTCAGACACATCCGAGAAAGGCTGGGTTTGTGAAACAACCGAACAACAAAACTACACCGGCAATTCCTCCTCGCGGCTCCGGTCGATCGATCGATCGGTCGGACTCACTCGGACACTTCCGATCACAAGCCAAGCAAGCCAAACAACCCACACCCTCGCGCCTTCCTTCTCCACTCCCCACATGGAGATCAGCGGCATCGGAGGCTACCGTGGTGGCCTCGTGGCGCGCTCCTCGGTCACGGGCGCCAGTACCAGTGGCGGCCACCGCCTGCTGGAGAAGCCCCCGGCCTCGCGGTCCGTGGCCGGCACAGCGTACGCGGGCGGCACCAGCTACAGCGGTGGTGGCGGCAGTACGCGCGCGTCCGAGCCGATCATGCTCGACTTTGACCTGCCGGCAGCCGCGCCCGCGCGCCACAGCCAGCAGCAGCAACAGAAGCGCGGAAGCGGCAGCACCAAGAGCCACAGCGCTGCAGCCAAGCCCACGAACATGCCGTGGCTCGATAACCTCACGCCGATCGTGCACTTGAGCAAAGAGCGCAGGGCCGAGTACAGGCAGGCAATGGACGACCGCATCACAAAAGCACTACTCAAGAGCCAGGCGGCGTGGGACGGCACGAGCGGCATCTTCGACGACCCGAAGAACTGGAAGCTCCACGTCGCGAAGCCGAACCTCACGCTGTATCGGAAACGCAGCGGTCCCGGCAGCGACCAGAGCATCTCGACGGCGCGTCCGTTTGTCGCGACGGGTCGCACGCCGGGCGTGACGCTCCAGGATGTCGAGTACGGATTGTACACGGACAACACCCCCGACGAGCGCGCGATCAACGCGGTGTGGTTCAGCGACCACTTCCTGGATGCCGCGGTGCTCGAAACATACGAGACGCAGAACGATGACGACCCGTTTCACTTCTTTGGCATGAAATGGTTGCTCACGGGCGCGATCACGAACCTGAAGATCGCGCAGCCACGCGACCGCGCGTTCCTGCACTACCAGAAGAGCGTGACGGACGAGTACGGTGAGAAAGTCCTCGCCAAGGTCATCGAGTCGGTGCCCGAGGACATCGTGCCGCTGATCCCGGACCAGGGCGGCATGCACGTCGTGCGCTCCGAGGTCTCGGTCGTGCTCTTGTATCACTACGACCACAAGGCGAAAGAGGTGCAGCTTTTCTGTGAGGGCAAGCTCGACCCCGCGGGCCGCTCAACCGGCTGGATGGCGAACCTGAACCTGTCGCTCTTCGCGCCAGTGATCACGCAGATCGAGCAGCTTGCAGACGCCAAGTACATCACCAAGCACGGGCTCATGTTTCCGCACGAGAGCTCACTGAACGACCGGAACACGATTGCGCTGAGTGTGAGCACGCATATCCCGTCTCCCATGGCGGCGTCGGTTGCTGGGGAGATGAAACTGGCATCCCTGGGTACAGCGAGCTGGGTACCGGACAAGAAGCGCAAGGCGTGCTTTATCTGCTTCAAGAGCTTCAGTTTGTTACGGCGCCGGCGTCACCATTGCCGCATGTGCGGTGAAGTAATGTGCGGTCAGTGCCTGACGACGTTGCCGCTCGTGGCGCCGGCCAAGTTCGACGCGAAGAAAGACGCCGCGAACTTCCCGTTGCAGAACCAACCGCTGAGCAAGACGCTGGAGAACACGAACCGACACGGGTTCCCCGTCGTGAACATTTTCAAGTTTTGCAAAAAGTGCATCTTCCTGATCCGCCAAGAGCGCCGTGCGATGGTCGCTGGGGTGGGCAACTACTACTTCACGGAGGGCATGATGCGCCACTACGCGCAGATGCAGGCTGCGTTCGCGGGTGAATATGAGTACCAGTACGAGGACGACGACGAGAGCGGGTACTTGGACGACTCGATCGACGACGACGAGTCGATCGTGGACGACGTGCAATACTCAAAGCGCATCGAGAAGCTGCGCCAGGAGCACATGGAGCGAGAGAAGCAGAAACTGCGCGACCAGCAGCAGAAGACCCGTCTCGCGCGCAGCAGTGTCCGGCTGTTCGACGACACGAGCGTGTCCGATAAATCAGTGACGACCTCTGACGCAGCGAGTCGCCAGCAGAGCGTGAGTGACAACGACAGCGAAGTGTACGAGTTTGACGACTTGCTGGACGACAACCAGTTGATGGTGAGAGGCGAGCGGCTGAAGAGCAAGAGCGATGGCGACCGACTGAGTTTCCGGAATAGCCTGGCGGACAGCACCCATGCACCGTCTTTCACTTCGGCGATGCCGATTGCCGTCACCACGACCACCGGCAGCAATAACAGCTACGATGTCAGCAGCAGCAACAACAACAGCGTCGACGCAGCCAGTGACACGTCTTCGCTGCTGCCGATCGATATCCGGCGCCGGTCGTTCTCGATCCCCGACCACTTTGAGAAGATGGAGCGGTCGATCGCGGAGCAGGAGGCGCTCATCAGCTCGATCCAGCAGCAGCGCGCCGTGAACTCGAGAGCCGAGGCGCGACTGCCCATCGGGGCGGTGATGCGGTCGCTCGCGCGGACCAAGCCGGCGATGCTGAGCGCGCGCGGGAACAGCAGCAACAACAGCAGCAGCAACAACCAATTAGATCACGAAGCGGACCAGGCGACTACACGAACGTCCTCTCTGTCCATCGACTGAGCGAGTCGCTGCCACCAGCCGCATGCAGTGAACAACAAAACACAGCATGCTGAAAATTGAAAAACGTATGAAATAAAATGTGAAAATGGTCGATCCAAGGGCCAATTGGGATATATATATATGTAAGTGGGAAATTGTAATTGATACTAAACGATTCTTTAAAGCAGAACCACAGTCACAGTGTTCGATGTCTTTTGGCACCACCAAATCCGTAGACGTGGTCTTTATTATATTTGCAGTCTATTTCGCGTGGCCAGATCGGCAGGATTCAATTCGATTCTTTACGGACTTTGTTCAAAGTCCTCTTCGCTCTCGCGCTCTCGCTTGAGCACTTCAAGCAGCTTGGCGTTGTCCGCGATCGCGAGCTGGACGTCCGAGATCGAGACACTCCCTCCTCGCTGGGACCGCGTGCGCGGCCACGACGACGTCGACAGCGTGGTCGAGTCCGTGGGCGACAGCAGCGTGACCGTGTGCGGTGACAAGGGTGGCGGTAGGCATTCGTCTAGGGCTTTCTTCCCATTGACCTTTGTCTTGTTGTTATTGTTCGCCTTGTTTTCGTCGTCATCTTCATCATCATCGTCGTCGTCACTGAATTCCTGCTGGAAGTCAAAGAGCATGTCCGGGTTGAAGCCTGAGAGCGAGCCCGAGATCTCGCTGTCTCGCCCCGCTGCACAGTTGGCCAACAGCTCGTGCGCGGGCACTGCGTTCGCCACCACGGGCTTAAACTCCAGGTCTTCGTTGCTGTCGGCATCCTCTTCTTCTTCTTCCTCGTCGTTGCCAGCATCGTCATTGTTGTCAGCACCGTCGTCGTCGTCAACATTGTCGTCGACAACGTCGTCAAAGTCGCGTTGGTTGTCAGACGCCGCTGAAGACGTATCAACAACAACAACAGCAACAGAACCAGGGAACTCGCCACCACCATTCGTTTCAGGGGCACTGTCTGTAGCTCTTCGTCGGATCGGGTGCAGCTCACATTGTCCATTCTCTTCGATGATCGCGCACACTTCGGACGATGTCATGGACGACAAGCTCCCTCTCCGATTGCGACTTTGCTTGGTCGACGTCGGAATCGTCGCATCGATATAATCGCTGCCTTCGCTATTCTCCACCTCCGCTGCTGCCTCGAACTTCTCTTCACAGGGCGAGCCCAGCGGTGCAAACCTGTTATTGTGTATGGCCGCATCACCATTGCCATACTCACTCGCGTCGCGCTCGGGGTGCAGCGTGCGTAGCTTCTCATCCTGTGCGTCGTAGCCGCTCTTCCACGGGTCCATCTGCGGATTCTGTGTCTGGAACGCCGTGCTGTTATTGTGCATGATGCTCTTGAGCTCCATGCATCGGTGGCACACTTTGCCCACTGTGATGTACATTCCTTGCGCTTCCCGCACCACGTGCCGTGGCGCCCTCGCTTTCGCTGTGTGCTTCACGCCAGCAGACTGCGTTGTTGCCATTGTGGCATTGCTCTCGGAGAAATCGTGGTTGCTGTGGTTGCTGCTGCCAGTGCTTAGCAGCGCCAGCGACGAGTCCGTGCGCACGAGCGAGCGCACGTTGAGCTTGCTATAGCTCGTGCACTCGCGGCAGATCACTTCGCCGCAAGACCGGCAGTGGTGCTTGGGGCGCCGCACGCGCTGAAACTTCTTCTGGCACACATAGCACGCGCTGCGCTCCTCGTTCGCCACCCACGTGGTTGCCATGTCAAGCGGCGTGCTGTCGCTGCTGCTGCTGGCTATCGAGCCCCTGCTCTCGTTGCTGTGCTTCCTCGCTGTTACTGCTCTCGCTGACGTTGCTCTTGTCGCTGTTGCTGCTGCGGCGGCGGTGACAACAGTGGAATGGAGCCCGTCATCGTGGTGCAGCGAGCGCTTCGCATTCCACATCTTCTTGAGGTATAGCTGCACGAGCCAGAGCGGCATGCTACCCTTGAAATGCGCTCGTCCCTTTGTGCACACGTTCAGCACGGGTCGCTCGGAGGTACTGTTGGCCTCGTCCACCCAATATACCATCGCGGCTTCAATGTGCGCGCGCGTGAGCCCAAAGTACGAGTCCTTGCCACCGTAGCCCTTCAGGTTCACCGACTGCACGATGCGGTAGAGCATGCGCTGACCGTCGCTCTGCTGCACGTGCGTGCCCGTGAGCTCAATGTACGCGAACTCGCGACTGGACACGAGCTTCTTCACGGGAGACTTGAGCGCGAGCCACTTGATGCCCATGTACCAGAACGGGTCCTCAAGCGTCGCGCCTTCGAGTGTCTTGAGCACGCAGCTATCGAGACACATGGAGCCATACGTCTGCGTGTAGTGCAGGCGCACCTCCTCGGTCGTCTCGCCGTACGCGCTGCTCATGACGTCCTCGAGAGAGTATGGCGCCTTCAGGTGACCCATGAAGCACTGGCCGGACGTTGGCGGCGTTTGCATCGAGGCAGCCAGCTGCTGCTGTTTGCCGCCCTTGGCGCTGCTGCTGCTGGGCGAGCCGTAGCTGCTGCGGTAGTTCTTGCTGCTGCTCTTGGTGAGCAGACAGCTCTCGAGCGTCGACGCTGTGAGTTTCCAGCCGTCGCGCTGCGCGCTGCGCACGTTCGAGCGCCCCCACGTCGCGCCCTCACGGATCACCTCCTGTACCATCGGCAGCAGATACGCGCGCAGCTCCTCGTGTTGCTCGGGCGTCACGTGAATCTTGGGCAGCTGGTGGTCCGCCACGGGGAAGAATGGCCGCGACGGCACGCGCGCGTGGTCTCTCGCCATGGCTCCTACTCGCGCACGTGTGTGTCTGTGTGCCTGTGGGGGGGGGTCTCTCAGTGATGCAGCGCCACACACAAAAATCAATCAAGCAGGGGGTGGGCTTCTTCTTCGATGATGATGATGCCTTGTGAAGAAGACAGCCCTGATCGATCGATAGATGGATCGCCCAATTGATGGGCACCGACTGACTGACTGCTGCTTCTGCTTGTCGTGCAGGAGGAAGCGTGGTCCTGTGCCAGTAGCACCAGTAGCGTGGGATGCAGAGGCAATTGCTGAGGTTGGCACTGTTGTTGCTCCATTCGCGCGATTGCACAACACGGACGATGATGGGATACACACATCCATCATGATGTCTGTCGTTCGCGGTGTTGGCGTAGGTTCGTTCCATCGACACTTGCGCTCACTATGGGGAGCGCGTAAAGTGCGCACGACGCGAAGCACAGGGAAGCGTACTTGGAAGGAGGTAAACTAGGGAATAGCATATTCTTACAGTTGCAATGCTGCCGCGCGAAATAATTGATATATGCTGCAAGGTAAAAAAACCTACTTAATAGAATATTTTTATAGAGCCTTTGAATTGGGCAGACCTGGCTGCAGCTCTTTAAGTTCGCTTTCTACTGGGAAGGTTCGTTTGTTCAAGCAGATCTCCGATGATGTGACGATGATGGCGAACTGACTGACTAGGAATCAGCAACGCCCCAAACGAAAATAAACACTTTGACTGGCTTGCTGGAGGATTCGCTTTGTGAATGGCGTAGGATCACTGTTACCCTTCGTCTCGTTGCTGTCATTCGCATGCTGCACATACAGTGGATAGTTCTCAGCTGTTGTTGCACAGCGCAACAGGTGGAATTGGGTGGATCTGTTGGCCTGGTGTATACGGTAACGGAGCTCCTCATGAGGAGCTCCGGCAACTCAGTGTACACGTACAGTACAGTATGAGCAACATACACTTGCAACACGCACACACGTATACGTAGACGACACGCAGGTATTTGAACATGGATGGATGGATTACGATAGAATCGGCGCACAAATCACACACAGCAAGCAAACACGCAGAAAGCAGGCGCTCTGAAAGAATTGAGCTCTCTCTCTCTCTCTCTCTCTCTCTCTCTCTCTCTCGCTCGCTCGCACGGTGCTGGTCTTCGATGTCCAGCCCAGCGAACCTTGCTTCAATCCTTTGAGCGACCGCAGCTTCCAGTTGTGTTACAAAGCTTACTTCTTCTCCTGGATCACGAGCGGGCCGACGTTGTCGCCGGTCTCCTTGTTGTGCTTGACGTGCGAGCCGTCGCAGAGCGGGAACTTCTTGGATTTCCAGCAGCGGCACACGAGGCACTTGCCCTTGCCCTTGGCCACGAGGTCCTCCACTTCCGTCATATCTAAAAAGTCCACCACTTTCTCCTTCTCGAGCTTCACCTGGCGGTTCACGCGGAACTTGCCGCCTTTCGCGTCCGCCTTGCCCGAGAAGAAGAGCGAGTAGAAAAGCACAGCGATGGTCACGAGCAGCGGCGCCAGGTACATCCACTCCTCCTGCTTGAGCTTCATGAAGCCAGCGAACGTACGCGGCAGGGGCAGCCCCTTGAGGTAGCGTGGCAATTGCACCTGCAGAGAGAGAAAGAAAGATACGACAGTCAGCGCATCAGTCAGTCAGTCGCGCGTTGGTTTTCCACATGCACGACGCTGTACAGACGCGCGAGGGGAGGGGGAGTGACGCCAGCCGCACCTTGAGGTATTTGCGGATGGCTTCCATTGTGTTCTTGGGGGCGCAGAGGGAGTGTGAGGGAGGCTGAGGCTGAGGCGTCTGCGGGGCGAGAGCGGAAATGAAGGGGCAGCTCGTTGATGGGAATTGGACCACCAAAATGCAGCATTGTGCAATTCTTTTCGGTGACGAAATAGCCAATGAAATCGTTCAATAAATCTTGAGTGAGCCAATCAAGTCTCTTCATTTGTTGTGTGTTTTTGCACGGACAAAACCCAAAATAGCCGCGCTGTTAGTTTGGGTTTTGTCCATGCAAAAGCACGCAACAAATGGAGCGACTTGATTGGCTCACTCAAGATTAATTGAAATATTTCATTGGCTATTTCACCGCCATAATACTGGAATGGATCACCAAAATTCTGGGCGTATACTGAAAACCGGGCAATCAAGAGTTGATGTATATTCAAACTTGTGCTGAAAGTCACTTTCTCAATTTAGTAAAACAAATTTCTTTATGCATATTTAAACTAGGATATTTACTTTTTGCTGGTTGAGTTGGAGTGAGTTCGTCAATGAGGACGGGCATTCGTGTTCACCATGGAACATGTGGTTTAAGTTTAAAACCTGTGCGCTTTGGAATAAAGAAACTGGTAAGCATGTGGGCGCTCGCAACGAGCGCGTTCGAGGTAAAGAAAGCCAATCTACACAGTAATGGTTTTCGAACATGTATGGATTTCAGTAAAGCATAATCGGTGGACAAATCGCACACATTCACACCGCAAATAAGTATGCAGGAAACCCACTGAAGACACTCTCAGTCACGTGCGGCGATGGTCTACCTAAGGCGAGTAAGCTTCGTCCAATAGAGAGACCAGCCAGTCTTCCTTCTGAGCAGCCGAGGCTTCCAGCTTTGTAGATCGACAACAGTAGCAACAAGAGCAGCAGCATCAACGAAGGTACCTGTGGGATAGCTTCTATCGTGTCGGAAGTGTGAAGAGAGGGTGTGACTGGGGCATGTCTATGAGAGATAAAAGTGGATTAGATCATGCCCAAGCGGCGAATCGTTTGGTATTGCTCTGCGTTTGTCAATAGACAAATAGACACATGGCAACGTCAGAGTGCAGAGGTACTAGAAGATTATTTAGGCTCATAGGAAACGCTTGTCGCTGTGTTCGTACCTGGGATCTTCATGAGCGCCATGATCGCAAAGCCTGCTTCGGGGTTCTTCTTGTTCATCTGCATCACAGCGTTATACTCGACAAACTGGAAATTGTCAAAGCGGCGAGCTGGGAGCTGGTCGTCGAACTCTTTCATCATTTCCCAGGGACCATCGCCAACACCAACCATGATGATCGCTGCCGGGGTGCATATTGCGAGTTTGTGAGTGAGAGTCGTGATACTTCAAATACCCTCCTCCATATGCATGCAATACACGCACGCATGCACTTACAGATCGGCCAGTACGACGCCTGGACAATCGCGCCGCGGGTTTGCTCTTCGTTTGTCACTTGACCATCAGCGATGATCACCAGAATGTGGTATCCACCTTCGCGTTCCACTTGCTTGATCGTCTCTTTGATCACTGGAGCGAAATTTGTCGGCCCCGAGAGCTTGAGCGTCGGCG